>JAAAKL020014804.1:0-11775 GCA_010016065.2 Carybdea cf. marsupialis auct. non (Linnaeus, 1758)
TTATAAACAATCTTACGCAACATGGCGGACTTTCCCGCGCTATTTTAACTAATGGGGGCCAGTACTCGTGACTACACGTTTTTATAGTTGGAAACAATGAGAAGCTCGATCCAGTCTTTTTTAGAGATCAGTGGTCGCGGCATGCTTGGGTTAAGGATTTGAATTCCTTTAGTGGCTTATTTTCTTGTTATCTAGCAGCCTTTAAGAAATTCGTTGCCAATTCTCTGTTCCACATTTTGTATATTGCACATATGTCGAAACTGGGGTTGTGAATAAACCCATTTATGACACACGTTAACGGTTGCCGCTCTTTTTGTAGGCAATCAATTGTTTGAAACACAATATTTGAAAACGTTTAGTGCAGTGTTTTCAAAATAGCTTTCTTTGTCATTGCTACCCTCTTCTACGTGATTTTTCTTGCTGGAACCAAGATATCTGAATGTTACTGAATTTTCGTACTAAGATATTTATGGTAAAGTGCGAAGTAAAAAAAAAAGACGAAACAAAAACATTGGCTGACGTGGGTTATAACTGCATTCCTATTGGCTGGTATGTATCACATGACCAATAGGCCTTTGTTTTCTTGCTGGTACTTTAGAAATACGTCATATATGAAAGTCTTATTGGCGGTTTTCGGTGGTTACCAAATGAGCCGTGGCCCCTCGCACTTCAATGGCACTAAAAGATACATTCACCTGTCCAATGTCATGTGACGGGAGTAGGTGGAACACTAGAGAAAATGAAAGACTCGAAGGAACCCAGCGCCTCCAAAAACTGTACTGTACAATTTTGACGAATCCACTTTACCATGTATGACGTCATAGGGGCCGGCAAGCTTCATTCGGCCCATGGCCTCTCTGCCGCAATTGTAGCTACTGGAAAGGGTTAATGCATTTAAATTTGACTACAAGGGTTTCTATACATAGATTAAAGTAGAAAGGCCGTTTCCAAGATTATTTGTTGATGAAAAAATATGAACAGAATGAAGGAATAAACAAAAATAATAAAATAGATTTACTGATGTGTAGAGGGATAACTAAACCTTTTATTCGAAGTAACGCCGTAACGTGTATCGCTCGCTGTTACGCCAGTTCGTTTCAGACGTTTGTGGATAATATGCCATCGTAAGCACGTCAACGCTTTCGTTTCATTGTTGGAGGAAGTATTACCACATCTGACTCGATGCCACAGTGCAGTTTTCCCTCCCTCACTGCTGTGTTTCATTGGCATTTTCATTCATGTCATTGAATCCGAAATTATATCGTATTTACGCTTGTCCGACACCCAAAGACATTGCTTATTGTTTTCCTCTTTTCAAATATCGATAATTAGCCCGTTGTGGTTGCTGTTATTTTCTATTTATATCAAATGAACCATTGTGAGTCTAATGGTCATCGCCAGCTGGAAATTCTTGTGGGCGACCTAATGAATAGATCAGACATAATCAGACAGTTTTGCTGAGGTGTGTTGATACGTAGATCGACTGCCATGACCCAGGCTTCTTGCATTGTAAGTGGTCGAGCATCCTAGAATTGTTACGGCTCTTTCCCGCTGTCTTTCCTCCTATCTATATCAAAAGTAGATCTAGCAAAGGGCGTATGCTCCCAAGTTTTTACAAAACTTTTAGTACCTACGAACTTCTAGTCGTACGCAAGAAAGCTTCTATTAGGATAAACGCTCTTAGCAACAGAATAGCTTCAGTAGAATGATAAGCTGTGTCAGGACAAGAGCGTCTTAACTTTAATGCTTTCATTCTTGGTTACCCCGCCTTGTTCCCCCCCCCCCCCCTTCTCTCTCGCTTCACATGTTCTCAGATCTGTCACTGTATGTTCCATAGAGACACTCCCTCCTCCTTTGTTATGGCAGTGACATATCTACTATGATCTTGATCATGCGTAACTCCAAGGTTCCTTATATGTTAGGGAACACCCGGATATCAAGTTAATATTTATTATTATTAATTGAGGGGCGTCATTTGTAACAGTTGCTTATGGGTAAAGACACCGCCCCACCCCCAGTTTATACCTTTTGTTTTTGCGTGTCATAGTCCATAGGATGGTAGGTGTAGTTTCATATTGTCTTCAGTATTTCTTGGCGGCCATGTCTTCAACATCTATCCCCAATTGCCTTATGTCGCCCAGAAGTTCATCTACTCACCTAAACCTGAACGTTTCTCTCCCGTTTGATATCCGCCTTATCTTATGAGTCGTCTCAGCCTCCTGTTAGGTTACTCAAATGTCCATACTATCTCATTCGCATCGTTTTAGCTTAATGTACTGGTAGTACCCCATTTGACAGTTTGATCACGTCGGGGTCACCAATTTAGTCGAATGTGACTAACAATTCAATAGATATTAAAAAATGGAAAATCACTGAAACAAGATGAAGGTACTAATACGTCGATTGTTTGTTGGTTCTCATGTTACATCGGACGAATGAAACTCATACAAATATCAAAGTTGATGCTAGTAGAATTGTTCAGGGGTTGAAGTCAGTACATAACGCTACAAGACTCTCTCCTAGTACCTATAGAGCCCTCCTACGTGAATTATGACAAGTTATACTTCCAGTGCAAGGTAGCATTCTTCAAGTTGTTATTAAACCTTTCAACTCTCTCGTTGCCGCTAGGAGAATACCGATTTTATAGTTTGAGATCGGAATATCCTTTCTACCACCTCCCCTAACGCAGTTGCCTACTTACTAAATTCCTGCGCATGGTTGAGTCACTTTTGTCCGCTCTCTCTGCAGATTTCTATTCTGCATGCTGGTTCATTACCTCAGATATCTATTTTCCATGCCATTACTATACCAAAGTACGTGTGTAGATAGATACATAGCTTGAAATGAATTTGAAAACTTTTGAAAACTTAAAACTTGATGAGTATGAAAGATAAAGTCACTTCCGTATGCTAGGGTATATCAGGTGCTTTACTTGTGAGACCCTAACCCCAAATCGTCGTTCCCTAACCCAATGACTTTTGCTGGTATCTAACCCTACTTCCTTAAGGCCCGTACACACGGTGCAAGTCGACTGTTTCAGCCATGGTCATTTTTTATCTGGGCATTTAGCTCTACCATTGAAACTTCAGATGGCGTACTTTTGCAAGGCTGCGGCCAGATCAAGGCTAAATTCGCTAACCTGAAAGAACCGTATTAGCCCGGGACCCCGCACATATGAGGTGCAAAAGATTATTGGTGTACCACTTTGTCTCGAATAGCTTTGGATGTACATCTCAGGATGATGTGTAACTTCATGCAACGTGTTGTTTTGACGTCAGTAGTATGTCCCTTTAGGTTTGGGTAAGTCGTATGGTCGATTACTTCATACAAGTTGGTGTCAACTGGGCTAAGTAGAGTTTTGTACTCTAAGGCTCTGTATACACGGTGGACCATTTTGTATCAACATGTTGAACACAACTCGTCTTGAGGACCCTGTCTTGTTATACAACTGCATTTCACAACTGCGTTGTCATTTGGAACAACAAATTTTTGTTATATGTAAGAGACAAGTGGGACAACTGAAGCTCAAATACTTCGCCTATTCCCCTCTTAAAGTGTCGATTAAATATTGTAAATTCTTTCTTAGCTTCTTCCCTTCCTCCCTCTCGTATGAGCCTCATAACGTATCGTCCCTTGGCTGATCTGCCACAGCATGTTGTGAGAAATAGAACCTGTTTGATTCTAAAAATCAGTTGTATCCACATGTTGCGTGCAACAAACGTCGTACGACGTGGTTCGATGTTTTATCAACATCACCATTTATACGGGGCTTTAGAAATAATGGTACGACATGGGGTCAGCAAATACATTTTTCATTTTGATACTTAGGCCGCAAGTAAGAACTTTCAAATTGTCAGTAGCGCTTTTTTTACAGCGTTGTCACTATTTCATTGTATCGCATTCTTTCGTTAGCTCCACCAATGCCCGTGCCGTATGCAGAAAGCATCAAGGTGAGATATCTCTACAGTTATTCGTCACTCTTTCTTTCCGTTTTTCTCTACTGCCTGTTTTCTGTCTCCCGTTCTTCTTCCATTTTTTTTAAGCTTCTCTTTGGTGGTTTTTTTTAAGCTTCTCTTTGGTGGTTTTTTTAAGCTTCTCTTTGGTGTTTTTTTAAGCTTCTCTTTGGTGTTTTCCTTGTCAACTTCTTTTTCACTTACATACGAACTTACTTTGTTTACCTCTCTTTCTTACATACCTTTCTTCGCATTTTCTTTCTCGCATCGTTTTTGTTGTGCCCCATTTAATTTCTTCTTAATTTTTATCCTTCTTTCTGGCTTACATGCTTTTTTTTTTTGCTCTTACTTAAGTGTCTGTAGTCTTCTTTTTTATTCTGTATTCCATAAAGTTAATTTCATGGCCAGTTTCTTTCCTTAAATTTCTTTTTACTTTCTTCCTCCTACTCGTTTGTTTTTGTTTCTTACTTTTCTCTTGTTTTTATTGCTTCTTCACAATTTATTTTTGTACTGTTTTTCTTGTATTCGTTCGTTATACTTTCTTCGTTCTCTTTCCTTCTTTCATTTTGGATTTCCCTTACCATGCTATTTATTTAGCATATACGATAGCTTAGTTTGAAGTTTCTCATCAGTCGGCGCAACACTTGTTGCACCCGTACACGTCTGACTAGATTATTCACCTTGAGTTGAGACACGAAGGATAGCAATTTAACCTTAAATGTCTTGAGTCGTAGAGCTTAGTCGAATTACTCTCTGTAGTGTTGACACCCACATTCAAGACAAAAAGCAATAGATCTTTAGATGATAACCTCGATTGTGAAAGATTTATTATTTAGCGGTGGTTACTTTCATAGGAATTTTACTATAGAAACTGTTCTCGGCAAGTGGTGGAAACGTCATGTTGAACATGGAAGTAAATTGGGTATAAAGTTTCTGTGCTGAAACTGGTTGTTATGAAAGCAGTAATGTAACTGTTTTTAACATTCTTGTATCTGTTTGACACGAGTGATCCCGCTATGCCCATGAATGGTATAAACTATCCGAGGCGTAGGTAACAATTATGAGCCAAGTTGCACTGAGACCTTGCGCTTGAACATTTTGGAAGTTTTGAACAGGTGGTAGGAGTAGAAACCGTGTTTTGTTTTCAGTCACGTACTCCACTTGCCTTAATTCTATCATTTGTGAAATGTCAAAGCGTCTTTGTCCCATTTAGCTTCCAGGCAGGTGAATTGAAGAGCTGTAAGGGCTAATAAAACTGAGAAAGAGAATGAAGCAAGGTTACTAGACCTTGCTTTTCTTTCAAGTAACTTATTAGGATTGGTTTTTTAAACGCAAGCCTCGCTTTACTTGCAAGTACCTTATCAGGTTGGTTTTTTAAAGCAAACCTCACCTTTCTTGCAAGTACCTTATCGTGTTTGGTTTTTTAAACGCAAGCCTCGCTTTACTTGCAAGTACCTTATCAGGTTGGTTTTTCAAAAGCAAACCTCACCTTTCTTGCAAGTACCTTATCATGTTTGGTTTTTTAAACGCAAGCCTCGCTTTACTTGCAAGTACCTTATCAGGTTGGTTCTTCAAAAGCAAGCCTCACCTTACTTGCTAGTTCCTTATCATGTTTGGTTTTTTAAACGCAAGCCTCGCTTTACTTGCAAGTACCTTAATCAGGTTTGGTTTTTCAAAAGCAAACCTCACTCTTCTTGCAAGTACCTTAATCAGGTTTGGTTTTTAAAATTGGTTATCTTGATATAAAAATGTCACTTTATTTATGATATTAAAGCACGTTCGCCGGGTTCCCATTATTATCTTCCTCTGCCTTGGTGCCCATTCGTTGTGGGGTTTTTCTACGAGCACGATACGTGAGGCGAAATGTAATGTTCTGCCTGGCAGGGTTGCGGACTGGAGCTGCGAAACAAATCAAGGATAAAATATTTGTGAAGCGAAAGCCTCAAGTTTGTGAAGGAGAGTGGATAACCTGTCGAGGTTAGATAATGAACTGGTGGTTTTATTTGATAGATAGCAAACGATGGCTTGTAAGGACTAAAGACATTTGCTGTTATTGGCCTGCTGGTACTCCGGTCAGAGTTATGGACTCTGAACTGTGTGGTTTTTTTGAGAGGGTAGGATGAGGTAACAGACTTGGCGTTAGTAGGGTGGCCGAACTGGTTTCATAGCTTCCACAGACTCGTAGGCACCCAGTGACCTTTGTTTAGGTAATTTAATTTCAAGCGTATCCTTTATGGTTAGGAAATGATCTAGGTTGGTGAAAAATCTGTAATTACAATGCCGTTCCAAAGGTTGTTAGGAGGCAAGGCTCAAAGTTACTGACCCGACAGCTGGCGATTCATAATCGATAAAATAAAAAAGTGCTACGTCAGTTCGAAGTTCAGTTTCTTGTTAGCGAAGTGCAATGTATATGCGTTAACTTATTTGGAATAAAAAATAAACGGACAGCTAATTATTTTGCGGTCGTGCATTTCCATCTTCCCACTTGAAAGAATTTGCATGTGCGACGTGATTAGAAGTTTGTGATCGAAGTTGCAAAGACGAGGATAATATACCCATGTACACCGGTTTCGTCAGACGTGGTCCTATCTTTACAACATATGAATGCGATTTCCTAAATAAAAGGGTGACATTTGAGACTGTGTTCAGGCCAGTTTTGTAGCTTAGAGGATATTTCATGGGGATACTGACCGTGTTATTTGTTTGTGAACCAGTCTAATGTCGTTGTATCAAGTTAAGGCGATTTCAACGCGAGGGAAGCAATGTGTTGATGAAGGGCCAGCTGACCTTTAAAAACTTTAGGTTCGTTTCCGCAGTCAGTAGCGTAGCCATCGGAAAATGAAGGTGTAGTTTTTTTCACTGTGTGCACATGCAGCATGCAGCAACAGTGGGCTATGAATAGATTGATTGACCGGATGGCAGCCGTTCTATGGGCAACTTGCATGGTGCAAAGAGGTTGCTCTCCAAAATTGCTTAGAGATAATTTTGGAAGTCAACCAATAAGAATTGGGAACTAATGGGACTAGGGAAACAGAGTATGTTATCAGCGTGGGTTACCTAGCTCGCTTAATGGAGCACACGCCACGAGTGCGTCAGTCAAGGGTTTATATTTGTTAGGTATCTTTTTATAACTGATAATTGTATTTATTTATGTACCTGAATAACAAAATCCTCCCCCATCCCCTTGACGGAATCTGTAGGCGATTGCGGTAAAACACCAAATATAAATGTACGTGAGAAAATGTTACAACCATTTTACATGGATGCACACCTGTTTTAGGAAGATGCTGTAGAATACCCTAATCCGGCGGGATGGTTAAGTTTGCTCTATTTCTCTACTTTCTTTTCGAAACTTCTCATTTTACATTTATGATCTCCATACTACACCCATTTTAGTTAATTAATAAATAGTTTTCTTCCTCTTCTCTTTATTAGGACGTGAATCGGTGATAAAATTTATTAAAATGAAACTGAAAGCAAGTTATTTATAGTCGACCACTCAGACCAAGAGAGAGAAGATAGAAGGGGAAGTGGAGAAATTGTGCAGAAAGCGATTGCGTCATTGGTACATGTCAGCCCAATTCAAGTAGGGGGAGGACGGATTTTCCCCAAGTAGAAAATTAAATGCAACACTCTACTGCAGTGTGTCTAAAATTTGTCTGGCTTCATTTTTTTCGTCTGCATAATATTAATATCGTCACGAACCAATTATGAAGTTATTGCTTCATGAGACCAAATTCTTCGAAATTTTTCGAACTTTTGAAGCTTGTTTTAACACCCATGTATTATATATCATTAAATAGAGGAAAGATGGAGGGGTACGATAAAGAGGATTACAGTTTGATAGCTAAATTTGGGAGATTTATTACAGTGTTAGTATTTTACACGTTTGAGACATTGTACCTTGGTGCAAAGCCCAGTCAATTTCAGACCCCTCTCATTCTCAGTGCCCCCTCATTCGCAGACCCCCTCATTCGCAGACCCCTCTCATTCCCGTATCTCCTCATTCTCAGACCCCTATCATTCTGAGACACCTCTCACTCTCAGACCCCTCTCATTCTCAGACCCCCTCTCATTCTCAGACCAAACTCATTCTCAGACCCCCTCAATTTCAGCTGGCTTTCATTCTCAGCTCCCCTCATTTTCATCCCCTCTTCATTAGTGACTAAGATTTGGTGTAGTTGTCACCTAATAAGCAATTCGCCTGTGAGCTTTATGAAGTTTAGAAAAAATATCCTCTTGTAACCCCCCACCCCCCCCCCAACACAAATGGCAAGGTTAGTTATCACCGTACACAGTTAGAGTTAGGCCGTTTGATGTCGTTGTGTGGTAAAGACCGGCACGTCCGAGGAGTATATTATGGATTGCATACAACTTAATTTTATGTGGTCCTCGAGAGGAAATAAGGAGTTGACTGAGATATCGTAAGATATGCCTTAAGTAACAGATTCATTTTTGTGAGACTTTTTCTCCAGACACTGCTCACAGCAAGCTGTGTGTAATAAAGAAAAACGTGTAGGTACGTAGGAGTTTCGAAGAAGTGTTGCGCTTTGGCGTTCACTGTGTCGACATTCGCAGTATATATGAGGCGCCGCGTAGGTGATACGCTCGAGGTTTCATGCTAGCTCGCCACCAAGCTACATTTGTCGCTTACTTTGAATAACCGTATGACAAACCTGCTACGGACAAAGCGTCAATACGTGCGCTTTTGGGACCATGGAACTATCTTCTTGCCACTCCACCAAATCAGAACATTTGGCAGCATATTTCAATTCCTATACATTTTGTACGCCCGATAGCTTCAATTAGTGAAGCGACGGGGCCCTGACAATAATAATATTTCGATGTATTTCACGTAATTGTTGATCTTCGTTTTCGTTGGTTAATTGTAAGATAAGTAGTCATTTTGGTTAAGATTTTTATCCGAAACTTGTTTGGAGCTGCTGGTTTAGGTGAAGTTAAATCTCTGTAGGGTTGTTTTGCAACGTATATTGTCGTGTCTTTTGTAGCCACCCAGAGGCACCGTCATGCCTATCTGTAACCTATGTCGAAAAGGGGACCTCCAGTGCCAGTATTGATGTTGCAGACCATCCTTCGTTTTGGATCATTCTGCGTTTCAGCCTCACTCTAAACTGTTTTATTCACAAAGAGGCTCAAAGAGGATATTCAAACGCGGCCATGCTTTATCCCATTAGACCACTGCTCTCTAAAAAGAGACTGGATCGAGCTTCCCATTGTTTTCAACGGCAAAAAAGCGTAGTCGCGAGTACTGGCCCCCATTAGTTAAAATAGAGCGGGAAGGCTCGCCTTGTTACTTAACATTGTTTGTAGGCTTTGTTTGATGGGGACTGAAATGGTGTCCAACGACTGACCTCATTTTGAGACAGAAGATGCTCGATCCAGTGCTTCTAGACATCAGTGGGTAACACAAGATGGTACGACATCAGTATCCTGGCCTCGTTGTGGTCCAGATAGTTCAGAGCGAGGTAGAACCGCAGGATCATTCAGAACGCAAGATGGCCCAGAACGCAGGATGGTCTGCAGTATTGGAACGATGAGGCTACTTTTTGAACATTGCTTTGTGTAGCTTTTAGTGAGTTTGACTCAGCGCCTGAAGTTTCAGTACAGAATATTTTCTTGACTTGTTGACATAATTTGTAATGTTTTTCCTGTTCTCGTGCATAATTATGCAGTTTTATGCAAGTATGTTGTACTAATGTTAAAACATAGGGGGATTAGGACTGAGTCGACTTTTGTAGTGGAGTGGAACACTAGAATGACATCCCACTACAAGGAAACACACTGGAGGAGCGCGTGTTTCCCACAATTTCGGTTCCGTCTGAAATGTGGCCATTACTCTGCTAAGCATCTTTGTAGTTTTAGAATCCATTGCCCACCTAAACTGACATTTAAGAAGAGAATTGGATCATGCTGAAATATTAGCGTGCGTTTATTAAATACCTGCCGAACGAGATTGTATTTAGCATCCTCTCTGTTTGTTTCACCAACTCCCTTCTTGTCACCCCAGCACCTGGTACACGCTGGGGGCTAATGAAAAATCCTCCCATACGGAACCATTAAAAATTGGATTGGCCTGCTTTTTGTTTGGTGTGATAATTTCACGTGTTTGCCCGTATTTTGTTGCTTTTAAAACATTTCTTGTGGAGGACCTCCGAGCCACTTGCGATGCCCTGCCTCCACTTTGACTTTCCGTGTCCTTGTGAAGTACTGCGCACTGACTCCAGCTCATTTCTTTTTTCGTCTCATCATTTGTCATTGTGCCTCCACTTCTTTGTGCTTTTTCTCCAACCCTATCAGCCTTGACAGGGGCAGCTCCCGATTTTTTTATGAGTGCAGCTTTGAAGGAATTTGTATCTTTTCATCTCTTGTTTTGTACCTCTTTCGTAAGCGAGGAGATCATTTTTATACAGTATTTTGTATTTGTATTGGTAATGGCACTACAAAAAAGTGAGCATCCGATAATAAATTTCGCGTCATAAGTCTATTTACATTTATCTCGAGTCTTTAGTGCAAACCACAGGACACCACGGTGCCAACAGGCCATTTGAGCAGTGCTATTTGTACTGTGTAACCAGACGTATACATGTTTTTGTGCTGGCATCTTTGGTGGGAAGATTATTTCCGTAGACGCCTTACGCAGTACTGGGTAGCTTTTGCCATCACGTGCTTGTATCTATGTGGCTCCCAAGCTCCTCTGATACAATGTCTTTATACCACACCAGTTAGCTTTTAGTACCAAGTTTCTTTAGTGCCACACGAGATCAAATATTTGTCGAGTATGAAAGTAGTGACGTCATAAACGATATTTTCGAGGAAACCAATTTCTCTCGAAATCGAAGTGGCAACGCAATCATCAAACGCCCATACTAAGAAGATTTACTCCAACTATGATTAACGACAGTAACGATCTGCAAAAGGTTTTAACCCAACAGTTAATTTTGCTCAATTCGTGAAACTAAGAACTAGGTTTAAATAGCAAGGTTTCGATAGAAGATTTTAAAATTTGAAAGGGAATATCTTGACGGTTGTTCAAAATGCGTCTTGATATACGGTGGGAAAGTGTGACGTCACGATTTTGAGCATTTTGGAATTAAGGGGAAAAAACTCAATTTTTATGTTACTCCATTAGTGAGAACGTCAATGGCTAAAATTGAGAGTGATGCCCTTTTCCCAACACGGAGATATCAGGTTTCAAAGTTTTGAATCACTCTAACAAAACCCTATTGTTTAATACTGGTTTCTAACTTAAGGAACCAAGGAATATCGACAGAGCTTGGACCAGAGTGTTCTGAGATTCAGACGCCTCTAGTTTCAACACTATATACACTACAGGTCTGGTATTTTGGGAAACAGTCTATTCCAAGCTTGCCTTTTGATGTCTGGAGTCAGATTTTACTATTTCTAAAACTTTTGATTTGTGGCGTCATCATTTGCCCAAACACGTTGCATTATAAAATGATAATCAATGCACCAGAAATAGAATAATCTTACAGAGGGAGATACATTTTCTTGGAGCTGGATTTTCAACCACTTGTATTTAGTACCCGTAAATATCCGTTGGGCTTTGACAACAAATTTATATAGTTCTTTATTTTATCTATTGAGTGATCTATTGCTAGCTATTGAGTAATATCCTTGCCTTGTTTCAGAGAAGCGTCGTTTGAATTTTGAAGATAAAATATTTTGCGACATTCAGTGACGTTTTGTATAAACCACTTGAAATTTTTATGCGCTGGGAAAGTGTGACGTCACGATTTTGAAAATGTTTGAATTATGGAGAAAATACTCAATTTTCATGTTG
>JAAAKL020014805.1:0-11775 GCA_010016065.2 Carybdea cf. marsupialis auct. non (Linnaeus, 1758)
CGTTTTTGACCATCTTTTTAACTTTACAAGTAACTTGGGATTGTATTATGTTAAGTTGTAATTAAGGAATTATTTATCTTGATACCTACGTTTAAAGACGAAAAAATAATAATCTACATATCTTGAATTTAAATTAGGGAGAAAGCAAAGTGAAAATTTACTAGTGAATGTTCTTTCCAAAGCAGATTAGAAGTTTGCAAAAAGAGGACCCAAGGAGAAGCTAATTTCAGCCCATACGTATGTTCATACAACTGGTTACCAAATAGCAAATCGTTATTGTTTGTTTACAAGAACGATTTTCAAGCGTTTTAAAATCTCTGTTTACAATTACAGGAGCTGATTTAATTCTTTACATGATAAGCCATTAAATGTACAAGACTGGAAAACTGTGTCAAAGATTAAATACATCAATAGTTTCATGAACTGGGACGTTGGTGCAAAGAGATTTGATGCGAAGGCTTGTGATACAATATTATTAGCATCATAATGTGAAACTCACTGAGAAAAGTAATTGTGTTTATAATAGTGTAAAACAGGCGCCCTGTTTTAGGATGGCATCAAAGGATGACACTAGACGTATCTATATCGACTGTCCATGTTCATGTATCAATTCTATTACATTTCTGTGTGACTGCTAGCTTTGAGCTTTACATGCAGTCATCTACACAAACTACATTGCAGCAAAAGTTTATACATTGATAACGAATAAAGCAACAGTCAACAAAGGAAACACCAATGACAACAGACGGGCGATCAAGGAACACATCAATACCCTAGGGAAGGACTCAACACCTATTTACAAAGAAGGCTCCCACAACAATGGGATAGAAGTTTAGTGGAGAATACGTTTATATGGACATGAGAAACTTTACAATTTTTTAGCGGTGCGAACCAAGCTTATTAATTGGACGCATGCGCACACCATGTTTATGAATTCACAGTACCTTCCATGAAGCAATCCAGAGCAAGAACCAATCGCGAGAAGATTGCTTTCATTCAACTGAGCTAAAATTACTTGGGGCTTATTTCTTTTACAATAGATAAAGGTCTTTCTTGTTTTAGTAACATTTAAGCAAGCACAAAGAAAATTAGTCCTGTAGGATAGGGTTCAAATCCAAGTTATACTTTGAGTTTTAAAATGTCAACATCAAGGTCAAAATGTCATAACACTTTGTTACTGACTCTCCAGTTTAGGGTCAATAATTTTCAACCAATAACGCCTTTCTTGGATGAAGTCATGATTTCCTTTTACATACGCGACCGCACAATGCAGCTGATCGATTGGTTTTGTCATCGTGCACAGCTGAGGACATCTAAACGAACAAATCCTATCTATCAATTCTGCTCATGCACAACTTCGTTGCTATGGGAGATTTTTAAGCCCAGTAGTACAGTTTACTATGACTTCTTTGCCTTCCTAAATATACAGACACCGACTCACAATTAGACTCTTGTCTACAAGTCGGCTTCGTATTTAATGACGTAAACGAAATCGATTGCTATATCAAGCGTTGCTCCAATCGAGTTTCACCGTAAAATAACTCGTACAGAAACGTTAATCTTGAAAGTATTTATCAAAAGAAGTGACAAGGAAATAGAGTGGAGAAGTTTAAAATAAATAACTTTATCCTAAACACTGAAAACCTGGAGATCCCAAAAAAGTTATGAGAACAAATAGTAAGATTCTTCCTGGACGTGGGCGTTTTTGCAGGTGGGAGTTGTTTTGTCACCGCTTAGCAGACTGAATACGTCTGGGAGAAAATGTATAGCGGGGGACTTCTTACCTGAAAAATTATCCAACTTTTATAAATTCAAAGTTTCTCCCATTATTCCTATTTTGTTTCCATGACAAAATGCAACAAACATTATGCGATGGTACTTTAGCAAGTAAAAGACGTTTCAGACTAGTGCATGCCATATTGAAGGCAGCTTGGATGCCTTGTAAAAATCAACGCAAGACCCATTTAGATATTTTTTACGACAGCTCGTTTATCATGACATATTGCTCATGAATAGACGGAAGCGATTTGAGTTAAGAGTTACCAAAACATTGCTTTCCGTTTGCCAGATACATTGTATATTTGCAGCTTTATACAAAAACATTGTTACCGATGATTTGACGAGGTCACTACAATGTTGTTTATATTCATAGGGCCTGCAGACCATGGCGAAAACTAAATGAGGGCTGTAAGTAGTTTGAAGGAATAAATTGAAAAAATTCTTTGGTATCTCCATTTCTAAATTAAAAATTCTCCGCTTCTTTGAACTGTTGACACAGACTTTTCTTAAATATGTTTTCACTAATAATGTTAGTTAACACTAATGACTCTTATTTCTTAAACGTTATTATCTCCATGGGAGACCAACCGTTATGTCTGATCATACGATTCTGTACCATTTTTTTCCTGTTAAAATGTGACTTTCGTAGTTCATAGAGGTATTACGTACCCATAATTTTGTTTATGTTTGGGACAGTGAAAACTTTATCTATGTCTGTTATTCATTAGTCAAGATTGTGACAGAATCGGTGGAGGCAGATTCGTCGAGATCCTTAGAATTTCACTCAATTTAAAATGTTTTACATACTGGCTTACAATTTAAATAATCGCTGCTAACTCTCTCTCGCTTTTTTGCTGTTGCTGTTAACCATCCTTGTTTATAATAGCTTTGTGTAGAAACTTTCTTTGGTTTGAAGATATGTAGCCACCAAATTCTCGTGCTTATGGCTAGGATGTTGTTTTTTATGAATTGTTGGTTTAGTCCAAAAAATAAAACTTTCATTAAGCAGCAAAGCTGTTTGTACTAAAATATTTTCTGTCAAACACGCCTAAAGAGCAAAGGGACAAAATGTAATCAAAACTGAAAGAAAGTAAAAAGACTCGGTCATTCGAGTTATTTTATTGTCGAAACTTTAAGATCAGAGTTTGTTCAGTAATGGACCTAAACTCTTTATCTTGGCACATCTAATCATCACTAATTAGTCTAAGGGTAAAACAGTATCAGAGCATGGCCTAAAGTATATGTCTTTTTCCTTTTCAGAAAGGCATGAGTTGATCACTTGGTATGGCTTCCGCAGACGTGATAAATTGTTGCTGAACAGGTGGAGCATTGGTCCTAAGAGGACTTCAAGTGACAACTACATTGCACGGTACCTCTTTTCATGCGTCTTAACACGCAAACATAACTCTACAGTCACCTGCCTACACAATTTGGATGCTATTGAGTTGATCTTAAATTTCTCCTCTTCGACACATCCACTCACTTACTCTTTCGTATTCTGAATTGTCAAAGACAACTTTTGAAATCTCATACATCTTGGTTTGTAGGCTTTCAAATCTTGCGAAATCCTCAGAGCAAGGCTGTGAAGCAATATCCTTGCCTTCCTATATAAAATGGACTTTAAGTGCAAAGATTTGAAATGTTATCAGCTTAGATGATGTATGATTTTGCTTTGATTATGAGTTTCATCGTGAGCTATGTGAGAAGCTGTCACTTCAACAATGAGAACAAACGTTTCCCGAAAGTCTCGAACTAGATATTTAGTTTACATGTTACTTTTGTGGCTTGACTATCACTATTACTTGGATGACTTCATGCTTCAATAATTTTAGCAGAAGTACAAATAATGTGCAGTTGAAAACATTCACCTGCTCTGGTCAAGGGTAGCACTGTTTGTCGTCATACGATTAAGTCATGATAAGACTGGCTTAGTTTCTAAATCGTGGTCAGTTAACAGTAGACGCTTTTAAGAAATACATCAATCAATGAACATTGGATATTGACATGGAGAGATTTAAGAGAGAGAAGGAGGAAATCGGATTCTAAAGTTACTTACCTTATGAGCAAGGTTTTCAGTGGAATTGACAAGACAGCAGCTTACAAATGAATTATGAAGAGGTAAACAGCAACTTGTCGTTATTTTTGTTGTATCATTTTGAAAATGTAGATAGTGTAGCGCACGGCAAGTAACTGGTTACATAGAATAGAACGGTATTTGTATTTTTAAAAAATTCAATAAAATGGTCTCTTTTTTAAAAAAACCCATTTGATTTGACTTTAAATGGTCGGGAACGAACACGAAATTATTTCAAGGTAGATATGGTTTCGGGTTAATTAAGCAAGGAACCAATTGCCAGTTTGAGATACTATGCATTGTGATATGGGGAAAAGTACGATTTCTTCAATTTCTTTGGACAACTAGAGATTTCTTTACGTCATAAAACATAGCGGGTTGAAAATCGGCACGAGAGGCAAAAGTACATAAAAAAGCAGACGACGTGTATTGGTAAACCATAAATCAACCACAATATGTGTTCATGATATACTTTATAGCTGTAACAGATAGGGCAAACATTTTCTGACAATTTATAGATCAAAGTAGGCTTTTCATTTATGTGCGATATTACATATTTCGGAGTTGTTACACAATTTTCAAATTATTGTTCGACTGTCTGCCATTTTGCAATTAAATTTTAAGTTTAGTTGACGGGGGAAGTCATAAGAAGTGTGAGAAAATTGGTCCTTGTTTAACAATATAGGGAGGGGTTTCAAGCAGGGCCTGATCTAACCGAATACCAAAACAAAATTCGTGTTGGCAATGTCATTTCATACTAGCATAATTAACAGCTGTGTACATGACCTAGTACATATTTACCCTCAGTGTTTGTTAAATTCTTGTTACATTCACTATGACTGAAGCCTGATATGTCAGAAATATCTGATGTCTTAGGTAAATGGTTTGTACTGAATTGATTAACGTGGATTAGAAACCTTCACTTTTGATAATAGTCCGTGTCATTTTCTAAACAATTATCGATTATGATAACATTTTTTAGATTTTAGATATCTATAGTCATACCGTACTCGGTTAAATTTGAAAACTTACTTTCAACGGCGATATATTCAAATGAGTATGATATAATCCTACTAACTCATCACAATCATCAAACATGTAAATCTGCCTCGTGCCGTTCCCTGTTACATTTACCAACTAAAAAGTAAGTAAAACGAATACAACACAAAAAATGATAAAATTAAATCTGCATGAGAATAAATGATCCCACGTAAATAACTACTACTACGATTATTCAAGGTAAAATTATGGTCCTTGACAAATTTGTTCCACAGTGACTCATATTTTAAAAGTTTCCGATGGATGTTAGCACTCTCACAATTGATATTCTTTAACTTAAAAGCCTTCCGGTATGCTCACGGACCAAGAACTTCCTATTCTTTGTAAAAATTAAATTCAAATGATCGCGAGGACCAGATAGTATTGATAATGTTAATCATTGGCATTTTTTGTCCCAAAGTAACAGATTTACGCTTCGTTATTTAAAAAAGGGTTTGAAACAGTTCGTGTTTAAATGATCTCAGCTCTTTCAGGTGTGGAGACTACATTTCTTCTTGGCACCATGGCAATCATGTAGCGTTATTATTAAATGTACAGGTCTAAAAGTTCTCTGTAAACGACACGACTGTGGCTTTCGATGTTCCCTCAGAGGAACAGTTATTAATTCTTTCCTAAGATTGAAACTCGACGTCTTTTAATCCAGGAGTTAACGAAATGCAAAGAAACACGCAAGTTTCATCTCATTAGCGAATACAAAAACACAAGTTTTCAAGAGTTTAAAAAATAATGAAGTTCTCACTACTGTTTGGAAGTAGGTTATTTACTCTAAGGGGTCTCGATTATCGAGATTTAGTTGTAACAGTCGAGTAAAAACTTAATTTTTGAGTAAATTTAAGGGGAAATTCTTATTGCTCTTGTTACGTCTATTGTAAATGGAACTATAGAATACATTGAAGCAGCAGAATATGAAAAAGGATTGGGACACGGAGATATTGAATTAGCAAGAATAGGGAACATTTCTCCCTGGTCAGAAATTGGTCGAATAATTTTCAAGACAAGGGGAAGGCTATATCTCTATGTGTATCTGTAACCGCTGTTTGCTTCTGTCATGTTATCCTCATCTGGTCGAGCTTTCTCGGACACGTATTGGTCTATCGTGTAACCAATCTTGATCCTGCATCAGGTTAGGAACAACTTCTATCTGTCTCCGTGTCACATCATAGTTGTTCAATGTATGTTTTGGTAAGGGACACATCATCAAAGGGCAAGATACCGTGTACAATTAATGCTTTAAGGGAGGTGTCGGAAGAGATTGGCCACTATACAAATAAAAAAAATTCAAGCTTTCTTTGCCAAATTTCTAAGACAATTTTCTTTCGCGAAGATATTTTTCTTGTTTAAGAAGGACATGGCACCCATAATGATGTATCATATATCATATGTTCGTCCCCCCCCCCCTCTCTCTCTCTCTCTCTTTCTCTCTCTCTTACTATTTATATTGATCCCCTCTGTTCTGGTCCATACAATTAGGTGCTTTTGTTAGCCTTGTATGGTACTACGCGTACTAAAATAAAAAAATAAATATGGAACACCACTCATTCGCTTGCATCCTTAAACGAGACAGATAAAAATGCTTATCGAAATTATATTATTACTAGGAAAGAACAGGCAACATTACAAAATTGGACCACAAATACTATAATACCGCAAAAATCTGAAAGTGTGCTTATGAAAGTTACATTGTGCACTTCTGGTAACCTGTGCTCTGTATTTTTTTAATGGATACCCTGGGCCTTTAGCCATTCATCTCATTCAATCATCTGGGCGTCCACTATTTGTTATAGACGTAAGAAATGAGGATAAATGATAATTTGTGGAAATCTTCAAGAGAAATAAATGATGCCATCACAAGTATTTTTTCCTTGAGTCCTGAGTTTAAATCTATTTCCAAATCTTCTTTAGGTGATTTATTTGATAATTTATCTGCAAGAGGTGTTCAAATATACATACGTGGCAAGTGAATTATTATTGTAGAGCGTCTACATAGTTGGCATTTAAATCCTTGGAGATACTAGAGATGATGGCAGACCTTTTATCGTCAAGTCACATGGCACAGAGGCTGCTCCAAAATTGCTTCGAACTACACGCCGATGTCCGAAGGTGGAATATCGGTAGCTAATAGGGCGACTAGAGATGAGGGAACTATGGTAACATCGGGTCAGCATAGCTCAGTTGGTAGAGCCGCATAATGCGGTGCGTGGATCACGAGTTCGAATACAATTGAGGGTATTTCATTTTTCTCTAATATCTCTTCAAATTTGCGGTTTTCAAAATCTATCTTCACGATGAGAATCTGTATGAATCTTTGATGGAGTTTCAAGAGTATCAGGCTCCTACTATAGTGGCACGAATAATCGTGACATCATGGTAATAGAATTTCCCTATAATTCTCCACGTCCTTATTCTAGATATCATGTTTATTCAATTCGGCATCAGAACAAAAGAGCAATGGAAAGTTACATGCAGTCTTCCTTGTTCTTGGTTTTTCACACGAAGTTATGTGGTTACTTTCTCGATATAAAACTGTCTGTAAAAGGTCGAGTTGCTAGATTCCTGTCTAAATTATTTTCACCTTAAAAATTACTACAGCCATGCCTATTAATCACATTCATCCTCTACGCTTATTTAAAAAGTCTAGATTGTATCTCAAATTTAGTTTGCCACTAATTTGTACCACAACGTTTTAACACTAAACTGAATAATTTTTTTGACTCTCATTTCCTAAAGAGGCCTTTACTGTTGCACTTATCTAACAAAAATATGTATGTCAGGCATTTGCTATTCGAGGCAAAAGGCTCAAATTTATTGCTTAATCGGCTTTGAAATAGAATATGAAATTCCTAGCCCAGTGAAATGCATCCAGATTTGCTTAATGTTGCCTTAAATTCACACATTTTAATTCTCTGTAATTTTAAAAATGTTGATTCTTGCTTCTGAGATAAGTTTACCCATGTTTATTAGTCTAACCATTTTTGGCCGCTGCAGAAGCGATTTGTGTATCATGGATTTAAACTACAATGATAATGGTAGGCACTATCAGTGGCCTGCGGTTTAAAGCATTTATTAATCTCCAAACGTTAAAGGAAACTACAATCTATACAGTTGAACGAGTTTTGAAGAAGGTGTACAATCCCCATCTCACTTTATATAACAGAGAGGAAATATATACTTCTATGAAGTTAAGAGACATTCCACCAGGCTGGCAAGGGTAAAAGGTGTAAATAGAGATTATGCGTTGGCTATGATAACATCAAAAGTTTATTAACTGTGCCACATAGACTTCTCACACCTGCCTCTTCTCCCAACTCGTTGTTGCACTGTACCTGTACAAGTTTAAATGATTAAACATTAAAAAAGGATAGATTGTCAGCAAAGAAATTAGTATATATTTTATAGCTTTTGAGGTTTATCTTGCTTAAAACAAGTCCTGACAAATATGTATACTTGGAGAACGAAAGACTTCCATCAAAAGAATTTTTGTAGGAAATATCTAAATTTCAAAATAAATTCCTTAGCACTATATCGACTCCCCCCCCCCTCCCCCTCCGAAAAAAAGATCTACTAATTATTTCAATCCACCTGGTTGATAAAATGTAAAAACTCCAAAGTGAAGTTAGTCAACTAACTTAAGTACAAATAGTGACATAACCAATAGTGGTAAGTTTAGTACTAAATTGTCAAGATGCATCATGGTTATTTTATCACAGGTTTTACATGAGATTTCTTTATTTACTATTCATATCCTAATTGAGTTCTTGTCAAGGGACACCAGCTTGGAATATTCTCATAAGGCAGGTTCCAATGCAATTTGCACACAATAGATCTATGTACATTTCAACGTTCAGATTACATTTGGAATATCCTCATAAGACACATCCGGGAAGTCTGGAAACATACGTTTTATCCACTTTTGGCCTCCAGCGGCCTTCGGGACTGCAAATCCGTTAACTACCTGCCCCTGGTTCAGGAGAGTATCCATACAAAGTTTCATAATGATAAGCAAAGCGGTGTGGCCGCCGATTCCGCTTGCACACACATACATCCTCTCTTATTAGATTAGATCATTTTCTTTCGAGTAGACGCCAAAGGCTGATTCTATATCACTGACTAGTCTTGAAAAATTTATATGACTTTGGTTTTTTCAGGTTTAGAACTGTGTCACTCATGCCCTCATTCCCCCTCACTCTTATCTAGATATGACTTGGCGCTTATATTTTTTTATTTAAGCAACTGCTTCTTCTTTAGGATTTATTGAGATTTTTCCGTAAGCTCCTTACAATCGACTTGAGTGTTGCAGCAAAGCCATTATGAGGCACCATCACTTAGTCGTTACTTCAGTTATTAAAGACTTTAGTACTTTGCTATGTTATTTTGAATTTGTCCATTTTGGATTTCACTCTAACGTCTGCAAACATCTAGCGCTGCAAAATGCGTTTTATTCCTGAATAATTGAATAGCCTGTTGTAGAAATCCAGATTTTGACTGCTTGTCAGCCAGGTGTGACGAGGCAACCCATGTAAGATACTAAAAGAGTTTTAATACATTTTCACCAAATGAACATTGAGTAATTTGCCCAGCGTAAACTGACGATTTATTGGGGAAGTTTCGGAATAGATTCTAACACAGTTTTTAGTTAAAAAAAGACTTATAAAGAGAAAGTGAAAGGAGCCAGAAGCTTTTTAATGATAGATTTTGGAAGCTTGGATTGGTTTCATTAATTTTTTATGAAGGTAATCGGCAATGATGTAAGTGGGGAAAAGAGGACGATAGTCGGGACTTGGTCCTCCATAACTTCAAAGGATAAAGACAGACTCTTTTTGATGGAGCAGCTTGGTATGAATAATTCCAACTTTTTTAATTGTATACCAAGTACTCAAGACAGTCTCTGAGCAGGACATGACAAGGTTAGACGCCTCGACGAATCAACGTCCCAAGACGAAACCCAATTCAAAATTTAATTGATAGTAAACTTACTGTGATGATGGGTGGCGTCTTTCGTAGTGACAGCCGTCAAAGACATATACATGACCTGGCAGAGGAAGAGAAAGGAGGCTTTACGATTATTCTAATTAATAAGATTACGTAAAATATTCTTTGTAGTTGTTACTGAAAGACTGTCAAATTTGTTGTTTTTGGAACTAGGACGAGTTTATCTACTTGCTTTTTAGGTTCTGCATATTGGTATAAGAAACCATTTTACTGAAGTCAAACTATTGATAATCGTTTGATTCTTTGTCATTCTGAAAAAAAAATGAATGCAGTGTTTTTTATCATCGTTGCGCAAGAAGATTATTCAAATGTGACTGGATTCATATGTTTCGAACCATCTATAACGATCTTGATAAGTCAAACTATATTATATTTTTAACAGATTCAGTGTTTGGAGAGGGATTTTCTAGACATTCTTGTATGACTCCATCTATGACAGTTCTCAATAACGTATATTCTGTATAAAATATGCTGTCAATGGCAACACGATTTTGTTTACATATCATGTCTTCAGTCATGCTTTCTTCGTTGTGATTTACATACAAGACATTTCTTTCCAGTTGGCAATTTACGTCATTGATTCTAGTTGACACTTAAGGGTGTTCAAGACTTGTTGAAGCATTCTTTGAGTGTACTGTTCTATTTTCAGTGTTAAGTCCCTTAAAAGATGTTTACGTATTAATTTTGGAATTCATTATATTGTATACAAGCAACTGTTTTTGTTATTTAGCTTAATTAAAATTTCAATTTGGCTCCCTATAATCTACTGGTGTTTTATCAAAGTCATCCATATGTACCGTCAGTTAGTCGTTTCTTCGGTTGTCATGGATTTGTGGCTTTTGCTGTGTTATTTTTGAGTTTATCCATGATGGATTTGTCCTTCACACAGTCGACCGCAGCAAGTTGGTCAGAAATAGGTCGGATTATTTTCAAGACAAGGGAAAGGCTATTTTTCTATGTGTATCTATAACCGCTGTTTGCTTCTGTCATGTTAGTATCAATAATAGTGTCATAGTTTTTCGTGGCCAGATTATTGTTGGTCAGTGGAAAAGTGATGGATAAAGGCATCGTAGTACTAATGGTTCATATTTTAGAAAGAATTTCCGGCAATAAAGGCATGGTCATGAGTTTATAAAATTGGTTTAACCTGCCTTGCATCCTACCGTCCACAGTTCGATGACCTCGGTGGTGGTAACAAAATATACTAAACGTACTTGTAGTGAAAAAGTAGCAATAATCGTAACGGTTTTAATAATAAGTTTTAGTAGTGGTAGAATAAGGAATCCTCATAAGTATTAAATTGCTGAAGAATGATCACACCTTTTTAGAATGCATAATCACAAAAAAACAAATTAAAGTTATAAATTCCAATTTTATTCACCGCTCATACTGAATGGCACCGAAATTAACTACGCACACAAAAGGAACCATGTAGTTTCAGAAGTGGAGCCTGTGGCTGTGTGGTTTGTAAAGCTTGCTTTCAAATCTAGTCACCCTGGGGTCGACCCCAGTGCTGGAAAGCCTTGGCATCTTCTACATGTGGTTGAAACTAGGAAGACGGCCACCCTAAAAGCCAGTCAGATGGCTTGTACCTGCGTTTGAATGACAAAGCCTTGTCACATCTGTATCATGTTGAATATGCTTCAAGAAGGGTGTAAGGAACTGTGCTCTACTCGCACAGCTAGTCGATCAGTTGAACACTCATACGTCGATATCAACGGAAAAGTCTGTCATTATCATCATCATCATCATCATCATCATCATCATCATCATCATCATCATCATCGTCATCGTTATCATCATCATCATCATCATCATCATTATCATCATCATCATCATCATCATCATTATTATCCTCATCATCATCATCATCA
>JAAAKL020014807.1:0-11774 GCA_010016065.2 Carybdea cf. marsupialis auct. non (Linnaeus, 1758)
ATGCAAAAGATTCTATCCATTAAAAGAATATTATATGATGCAAAAGATTCTATCCATTAAAAGAATATTATATGATGCAAAAGATTCTATCCATTAAAAGAATATTATATGATGTAAAAGATTCTATCCATTAAAAGAATATGATATGATACAAAAGATTCTATCCATTAAAAGAATATGATATGACGTAAATGAAATGCAATGAATCGTTTCCTATATCTCACATCTGATACAATTGAGGACAAAAGTTAAACAATAAAATTGGGGATAATCAAGGTATCTTAAAGGTATAAATATACAGAAAGAAAAGTAAAAACTTAGTGCTAAGAAGAAACATACCTGAGGGTGCAAAATATGGGGGAGGGAATCCATCTTGCTACGGACACGTTCCAGGGTATTTTAATACTGCAACTATTCTACTCAGAGCAATATGTCTCGGATAATGATGCGGCTTTAACGCCGTGCACTCCCATTTGCTTGAGCTAGGGCGGTGCCTATATTATATGGGGCTTGGTTAAGCATAGAGCACTGACCATTCCTGACGTTACCAATGACCCTTCACGGGATTCGAACCGTGACCTTCTTGTGATGAAGTCCTTGAACTTATCCACTACACTACGGTACTCAATTCAACTTTTAGGATGTGTTACGTAATTTGTAATTCTTATAAGGTATTGATGCATCATTTTACAAGTTTCTTATTAGGTTGCTTCTATACAAGTTTTGCAGCTAAATATGGTCTTGAAGACGGAGTAAAATAGTTAAAATAGATGTTTTTGCAAATTTCATTTGTATGGATTGTAGTTTAGTTGGGATTGTTTAGGAATTGGTGTGAAATAGTTGGAATGGTTTGCTTCAACATCTAGCTGCATCAGCCGTATATACAGGCCAATTAGCTTATTAAAGCAAGGATAAGTTTATCCTAATTGTATGTTTAGGCCTTTTACATCTTATCATCAATCCTATCTTAATGCAATCTAAAATAGGGGATCATTCTGAGTATTTATCTTATCAGTAATTCAAGCATAAACGTGAGATTTAAGGGACTGGTGGCTACAGAACCCAAAGTCGGTCAAAACAAAATTCTTTCGAGCAATCATACATTTTCCGTCAGCGGGCAAATGACGAGTTGACAGAAAGAAATTATTTTTTCATTACAATTAAATAATACTAAACAAATGATTTTATTATAATATCTGGTTAACTACAATTTTCACCATGTCCTCTGAAATACATATCGAAAATCAACAACTTCTGGTAAGGTTTTGTTCATGGTTATTCGTGTAAATCAAACTTTTGGGAGAAAAAAATCGCCCCTCTCCCGCGTAACTGGTAGTGAGTACACTTATGAATGTAAGCGTGAACCGTACGTCATGCTGATAAATAGGATGACCTTGTGTTTGACATTTCCAAGCTATTTCCATTGCTATTGAAATATTCAAACCTAACCCTCTGATTGTTTAGCAAATCTGCAATTTGACAACAACAATCATTTGACGTCTTTCATGAATTATAGTTTGCACTTTGCTATCAATCAACCATTTCGCCTTACAACCTTAAAATCGTCCCAATAATTTATACTTTCTTACAGAAACTCGTTGACATAAATTAGAGATAGTTTGAATTGTCGATGACTGTATACAAAAACTAAAGCTGCATCCGAACGCTACCAAGCATGGCTGCGGCGGATTTACTGAAGAAAGTAAAATATTCCAAATTTAGTTTATCTATTTCTGCTCTTTTCAACACCTGAACTTATTAAAGTTTTTTCACACAGGAGAAAACGGTATTAACCATAGACTGACCGGAAAACTGATAGCAAATTTCAAGCGGAAGAAAATTGCTATCGATTTTGTTATCGTGACGGGTATACTTCGACACTATGCCGGAATTGCAGCAGCAATTTCATATAGTATTGCCACACAGTCACAATAAATGTAATTACGTTTTCTCATATTTTAAGGGAAATTTAAGTTATCTTAATAATTTATAATTAGCCTGTGATCATCACAGTCTCGGGAGTAAGGTTCGAAGCAGACCCAGTTTTCTACACCCCCTCCTATTTAAATATAGACTGCATATATAGTACTTCACATGCAAGTAATAACTTATTTCTAGATCTTGAATGTTTGCCCGGTTCTCATGGCAGGTCATGAGGCCACAGATTTCATTTAGCAACTGAGCCTTATCCGAAACTCGCATATTTCTAAGATTATCATTTACACAAGAACTCTTCATAGATGATAGTGTTACACATTAAATTGGAAACTCATGTGCGCACGTACTAGTTTGTTTTCGACAGTGCTACAAGAAAGTCATTTGTAAATTTAACTTACTTTTTCCCCGTGGCAGTTTGAACTACACACAATCCAAAGCTAAAAGATAAATTGCTTACACAACAAATTAATGCTCCATCTCTAGTAAATTCCTCCAATTAAAGCTCCAATTGTAGCTTTCCACCATACTAGATACTAAATCTACTTCGAATTTTGTTAGTGCATTGCTCTTGCATCAAAGGCTACAACTTCTGAGCTGGACATGACTTACTAGCAACACACACGTCTCCCATTATAAATCTTAGTAAACACGGTAAGCCCAGGCCCGTATCAGTTCGGTGAAAAGACGAAATAAAAACAAAATTCCCACCATACCTTGTGAAAAGTGTGGCAATTGTTCGTAATGGCCTTAAAGTAAAACCGCTGTAAGCAGCAAACATTAAACATTTGACATCTTTTACTTTGTAAATGTGCATAAAAGAGAGTTAATCCTACTTCCATATAGTAAAAAGGCACAGGATTCACAATGTAAATCGAATTGCATTTGGTCACGTTCATAACCACAATAATACCGTCACAGCTATTACATCAATCTTATACTTCGTAGGTAGCACTTGTGATGGCTTCACATTAATGAGTTTCGTATTAAAACACTTGTTCTCAATCTCAGGTAGAAGGACAATAAAATGATACAATTGCGGTTGGCGGAGTTGCTTTTGTTTTTCTGACACAGAGGCTAATTTAGGAGACATCTCAGAACTACACCTTTCTACTGAAATACGTATCCTAGCCCCAAATTTTATACTATTTTCAATCAAATGCAATGTAGTTACAGTGGTACTTGGTGCATCTGTTACGAAATATGAAGCAGGAAACGTTTGAAAAGGTAGTTTTGTAATAGGATGGTGTTATTGACTGAATGGCAGTCTGTTGCGACGATCATTGTTGCAAAGCGAAGTATAGAAACAAAATTCATTGATTTCATGAATTGTAGTCATAGAAATAGAATAAACATTAGGTCCTGACCTTTTGTAGATAATCTAAAAATTTTAGGATCATTTCTAGTTTTGATGGAATTTAGATTCGGGATCATAAGATTAAAACGTTTCAACGGTTCCATATTTCTAGGAGGGTATTCATGTTTGACGTTGTTATTAATTCAATGCAGATTTAGAGAGGTCTTGTAATAAATTTCCCTATTTGTGAACCATATTTATAATCAAGTGGAGCAAACGGTAGTATTTTCCATGTAGTATTTCTCAATCTTTTTGTTATTATTTAAGATCAACCTTCATATGTACCACAATATGAATAACGTCAGGTTCTTTCAAGAACTAGAATTGTGACATTTGGCGTCACAGGAGGTAAAAGCGGAAAAAGAAACACCGGGTTAATCATAGCTTTCATATTTGCGTTTCAACTAGAAACTTTGTCCATTAGAATGTCTAAGTTGAGTTTGAAATCCGTAATGGGTGGAAGAAATCCAATAGTTTCCATGATCCTTTAATTGTTAACTCTACTGTATTAGTGTCATCGCTTAGTTCTTGGACTATATGCCTCAGGAACAATGTAAAGGTTTCATCTTAGGCAAAAAACCTTGACAAAAAAATAGTTGTATACACGTTTTCCAGAGAAAGTAAGACGTCATGCCATGTATAAAATGTATTGTGAGGGACGGATTTCCCCTGAAGATACTTTAGCAAGAGCTACATTTGATTTGATGACTGATATGACATGGGCTAGCTGTGTGAAGACAGGTTTCCATTCAACAGGAAGGTTATTGCTGAGACGTTTCTTGTCAATGAATCCTCAAATATGACATTTTTCAAAATAAAAGAAACGATTTGAAGTACTTACAGTCCTTCAGTCCGTGCAGTTCTGCTTATAGTCCTTCAGTCCTTATAGTCCTACTCATAGTTCTTTTGAAGTCCTTATAGTCCTACTTATAGTCCTTGTGAAGTTCTTATAGTCCATCTTAATGATCAAATGTCCTAGACCTTATAGGACAATCGGTGCAACTTTTGTATTGAAGCTTGTGGGGATAAGATTATCATAAAAGAGATGTTGTTCTGCAATTTTCATAGATGGTCGGCATAGCTGAGTATAGATAATGTATAACACAAAATAAACATCAAAAAGGACATCTTCTTCAGTTTGCAATATAAATCAAGTAAAAAGTATGGAGAAAAATAGAGCTGACGGGACACCTAATTTCTCAATTTTTTCAAGGTATCTACTTTCTATGTCGGTTATTCTCTATACAGCCCAAGCCATCATCAGTTTACCCATTCCTATGTCAAATGCTTAAAGCAGCTGGAAATGTCACCTCTTCTTCCGTTATCATACGTGCGCCAAATGGCCGTACTAAACAAGGATAAGTACCTTATTCATAGTTCCATCGAGTTTTCCTTCACCTCTTCCATATGAAATATTTTGCCTCGTACTTGTGACTCCTTCGCATTACGACATAGCAAACACTTTCAGACCTGCAACCGTAAGCATCAAATTTAGGATCCGCTTTGCTCAGCTGATTCAGTGCTAAGCACTCCGACTCCGCATTTGATAAACTATAATCAGTTTGCTTAGTTCAGAAGCTCAAATGACATCTTATTATCGATTTAGAATAATAGCTGAGCTATGGAGACTAAAGACTGTCATTGACAAGGGGCAGCGCAAATGACAGCCTTGCTAATGTCCGCACGACACAACTTCGATCTCTGGTATATTTTAAAGATGCTAATATTATATATTTTTCTCCTGTCATAACTGTAAATTATTATTTCTGATGTCGTCAGTTTGATCATCATCATGCTTATTCCCAGATGTCATGAATTAGCGATGCTGTCGTCCCCACGAGATGCTGCCATCAATCTCAGGCAGCATACCAGATAGGTGTTTTAGTTACAGAGTACTCAATGCTAACCAATAAACATTTGGTTCAAGAGTCGCTGCGCCAATGAAAAATTTGAGTATCGTGTAACCGGTAAAATCTAGCGAAGGCATCATAAGCTATTGTAATAGTTCTCTGCAAAGAGAAATAAAGTAATATCAATGTCTGGACTCCATCGATCAGTTAGGAACATGACTCCTAACCCAACTGATACCATCCACTACCATATCAACGCACTCAGTCAGAGCGTTTATGTTATCAGGTAGGCTGGCTAGCCGATACTGAAAGCCATCGATAATCAAGTAAGTAAAAAGCCTACCTGGTATCGAAGGCAATCTGGTATAAAAAGCAACCTGGTATCAAAAAATTCTGATATCAAAATCTATCACATGTCCTATGTCTCGGGTCTACATTACAACCTCTAGTATTCTAGGTATTCAAGGACCATATATTAATAATTATTATTAAGCTCAATAAAAACATCTTCAAGAAAAATACTACTAAATACTTTCAAAAAAGGCTTATTCAACTTAATTAGAATTGTAATATTTTTTAGGAAATAATAACATCCTCTGGAAACTATCATTTTAGAAAATATATTTTTTCAGAAAAATCACTAAGCAGACGTATCAGAACTACGTATGATAGAGTTACAAACATCAACAGCAGCCTTCAACATTAAAGTTTAACAGTAAACATCAATGACCAACGTCAGCAGCAAACTTCTACAGTAAATTTCAACAGTAAGCTTCAACAGTAAACTTCAACGGCAAAATTCAGCAGTAAACTTCAACAGTAAACTTCAACAGCAAACTTTAGCAACAAACATCAATGGCCAACATCAGCAGCAAACTTTGACAGCAAATTTCAACAGCAAATTTCAGCAGCAACTTTCAACAGTAAACTTCAACGGCAAAATTCAGCAGCAAAATTTAAGAGCAAACTTCATCGACAAACTTCGACAGCAAACTTCAAGAGTAAATTTCGACAGCAAATTTCGACAGCAAATTTCAACAGCAAATTTCAGCAGCAACTTTCAATAGTAAACTTCAACGGCAAAATTCAGCAGCAAACTTTAAGAGCAAACTTCATCGACAAACTTCGACAGCAAACTTCAAGAGTAAACTTTGACAGCAAACTTCGAAAGCAAACTTCGACAACAAACTTCGACAGCAAACTTCGACAACAAACTTCGACAACAAACTTCGACAGCAAACTTCAAGAGTAAACTTCGACAGCAAACTTCGACAACAAACTTCGACAACAAAAGTCAACAGTAGCAACAATTTAAAAGTACCATGTAAAGACGTCTGCCTATAATCACTCTTCATTACATTTGCAAAGGATAAATAATAACAATGATTATCATAATAAAAATGATAAAAATATAGACTATGATAGTGACATTGACTAAAGGATTGGAAACCGCAGTATTATAGAGATAAAAGAACAAGATATAAAAGTGCAGAGTGAATCGAAAGTACACAAATCTAAAGGCATCTGTTTAGATTAACCTCTAAAATATTGTTTGCTTTCTAAGTAGAAATGTTTAAAAGATATTGATTTACGCAACCTAATTGCTCTTGATTAATATTTTAGAAGGTAATGACGTACATCCTTTATTTACATCCTTTGACAACCACCTGTAATTTACTGCCAACATGAAAAAAATACTGGTTTTCATGATTCAGCCACATTAATTCCTCGTTACTCTTTAGGATATAAGATAGATTGACAATAATATCCTTACAATTTTACCGTAAAGAGCATCATCAAAGCAGCATCAGATAATTGTATTCTTACTATAAACGCTCTGAGAGGAAATCTCAAACGAGTGACTTATATGAACGCCGAATTATGACCTGGCTGAGAATAAAATAGTTATCTTTTCACTAACCAAATGAGATTGATCAAATCTTTTGCACTTTAATGATTGCTTCATAGATAATTTCATGTGGCTTTGTTAGTAGATGCCGTTTGATAGTGGTTTTTTCATGACATCTGCGAATGGGTTTGAACCTTCCTATACTGGAGACAGTCTGTTCAATAAAACTATATAGAGCGATAACTATAACCTTAGTTGTTTCATCAGATGGGTGAAAATTATTGTTATACCGACAGTGGATATGAATAAAAGCAGATTTTACTCCCGTCTTAATACTCTTTGCATATTTGTATTTATACTAGAATGAAGATGAGATGCCATACATGCAGAGAGTTTAACAAGAAAAGTTGAATATGCTTCACATAAAATAGGACAAGATTGTTTGAAAGTCAATATTAAGTAATTAGAAAAAGGCAATAATCTGACACCTTAATTAAGTAATAAACGTGAATGAGAATTTGTTCCTGTTTGAAAATATGAAAGAAGTAAGAACGTAGATAGAAAATGAAAAAGAGAAATCAAAGACAAAAATCTGAAAGGTTAGAGAAGGCATAAGAAAGGACAAGAGAGATGATGATTCAATGAGAAGCATAAGATTATATCATCCTTGATCATCAGACGCTTTTCCTACCTAGAGTTGACTTCATATGCTTTCGCTCCCTTGGTAAGAAATGTAGATACAGATACTGAAGAAATACCTCTAATAAACAACTAATTTCTATGTTTTGACTGATATATAATACAATATTTAATGAACTAATTCAATCTACTTTAAGTAGTTTCCCATAGATCCTTATAAAGGTGCTTGCTCGAAACTGTTCTCGGCAATTGACGTCCGTCCTATAGTTATAATAATGGTACAGGTATAAAGAAAAATATAGCATTAGAAATAACAAGATTATTTGTAAAATGAGACACTTCTTTTCTTTAAAAAAATGCTGATTAATGAAATTTAGGGGGTCAGTATGGCATCTTAGGGCTCTGAAATATCTTTTTATTCCACAAAAATTCGATGTAGAATCGCCTATAGGAATAAGTTAGCAAAAATAGCTAGGGAAAGCATCAACTTTTAATATATTTGTTGCCGCTTTCTCTGTAATCTTATAAAAAAAGGTAGTATAGCCTGTCTCCTCCATTCTTATATTTAATTGTAAAGCTTCACTGTAACAGGGCTTCGTTTTAAAGAAATTTTAGCTAAAATACTTGGTTCCTTGCTCAGAATGCATAAATTTACTTAATACTTATAAGGATGAATTTACTCTGCATTTTTCAATGATGCAAACTGTTAGCATTGTCTACAGTGATTACCCTTACACATATGATTGCTGGAACTGCACAACAGTTCTTGAGTAGCCTCGCGGTATAACATCCAGCAGAAGCTAGTTATGCATTATCAACTTTCCAATCTACGATATGAGCTTCTATCAGTTACTCTGGTTGGTAAGTTATTGGTCAAGATTACACCTAGGTTCTTCGGCATGGCGTCATTCAGTGTCTTTTTATTCGTATTGGAGTCAACATCGACCAGTTGAGTGCTGCGAGCATTAAAGTCTCCGATGACGGCGGTGGTGGTCAATGACAGTCCTTCTCCTATTGTGGCTCCTAGCATTCGATGATGTCACCCTGAGTGTATTCTTGTCCAAGTTGATGATCTAGATGGTCTTGCCCGGCCTCAATACCGCTGGTCTTCCCTCTCTTTCCTCATTTTTAAGCCCTACGTTTCCTACCTTTGTGATGGACTACTGTTGCATTACTCAAGTTGTTGCGCGAATTAGTTGGTGAGAGCCTTTGATTTACATCCAGTGCATCCCTGATGGCTCTGTCAAGGATTAGGATAGGCTGGAGAAGAAAGTCTTCTGGGCTAAGGCTGTCAAGGTTAGGCGGACTCCACTCCCTAATGGATACAAAAATCCCTCCCACCGTCACCTACCGTGCTTAGCCTCCCTGCTTACGGCCATTTGCTGTAGGCTAGAACCGGATGTACGTTAAGTCGCTACTTCTAATGCCATAACAGGTTAAGTAGCTCACTCCCTCTCAATTGTCATTTGACCGGTGAGAATTTCTTTCTCGTACGCCCTTTGCTGTTGAGGTCTTCAGGTGGCCATGACGAATTCTGTCCTTTACCGCTGACTACTGACAACCAGCACCCATAGCTGTGTGTTTGATTGCTAAGTTCCAGGGCGTGTCCGAACACCGGTGGCCTTGCACATTGCCCCTCAGGGGCTTCAACCTGCTCCGGGATCCAGCGCAACTCAGTCTGGGGCCACAAGGACCCGGTTGACGTGTGCTATCGCGGTTGGTGCTGCGGAAAATTGAAGTAGGAGAGGCTTTATACTGAAAAGAAGACTTACGTAATCGGATTCCGGTACGCCCTCAGGTTAGCCAACTTTGAGCGCTGATTGTTATACATTCTATAAAGACTCTCTCTGTGACGTCTGATAGCAACCAACTAAGATGTACGAATGTGGCCATTATGGTGAACATTGTGCATAATCGCACTATGCCCATATTATGAAACCTAGCCTTATTGCGAGGATGCCGAATATGGTATACGCCATTTCCAGCTAAAACCAGAAATTGTTCAAGTGATTAGCTACACAAGAAGATGATAATTTGATGAATGAGAACTTTCCAAGGTTTAAGATATTCACAGGTAGTGTAGTAAGAGATACCTACGTCTAGGGCGGTTTCTCATCATTATCAAGGATCAACTGTGGTTTATCGATACCTGTTTACCATGATTAAGTAAAGAAAAAAATATTTGCTTTCCAGCCTGTGTTGGGCTGTTCACTTCTAGGAATTTAATTCAAATCCAACCTCTTTCAACGCTGGTAGAGGTTACCTGACCGAAACATATCAAATATAGAAGTGCATGAACTTTGGAAGTTCTTCATGTTTTATTATATATAAATGTTTAAGTACATCAATAAAAAAAAGCAATAAACACCAATCTACAAAATTACGAGGATGTAGGTGGAGAACTATTTTGATTGCATAGAATCTTTCCAGAATTACCGTAAATGCTAAACTAGGCGGTCAGGGCGCTAAATGAAAACGCCTGAACCTGTCTGATGCAGCAAAACAGACAGAACAAAAACAAAAACAGTTAGATGTCTACGTAGTATTAAACCGTTATATAGCAATAATTTCTTGAAATCTTCACTTAAAGTTTTCAATATCTGAATCATTTACATCGTTAAACAAACAATCAAAAGGGTTCAGAAATTTTGACATAAAGGATGAACCAAATGTTGCATTAAAAATAAATGACTTACTTCTTCTCAACAGCTTTTAACAACTCATTTATTTCGGATGGAAGAAAAATAAAAGTTTAGTCATTCAATAGCAGTCAAATGTGAGGGATTGTACACGCTAAAACTTGGAAAAGTGCCAAAAAAATTCGAATCCAGACAGGATTAGACATATAACATATAACACATATAAGTGCAATCAATAAGCACAATAAGCAATTGGTTTACGTGTGTGACATATTTTAGCCAATCATATTTTTCATTAATGGTATGTCTGAAAAGGGAAGCTAATAACCCCGCCTTTTCAAGACCTGATTGGCTAAAGCATGAGATTTTAAGCTAATAGAGGGATTTAAAAGTTAAATCCAATCTCATTGGTTTGCTTGTGTAGAATTTTAAGCCAGTAAAAACAACAAAAAGTTTTGAGAAAAAGAGATTCTTCTTACATGTAAACTGTTTTTGTGGCACAGCCCTTAAGCCCAAATACTACCGTCAGTGCAAAAAAGCCATTATAGTACAGAAATAAATTTGGAGAAAAAATAAGAACTTTTTAGCATTTAAGGAGACACAAGGAAATAACAACAAGTATATAGATAATAAAAATTAGCACCTTCAAATTATGAAGCTATTGAAATTCACTAGACTTGTCTAACTAGCCTATGAAGTGATTGTACATTTTAAGGAAATAAAATTTAGACTATAAATTGGACTAAGGCTGAGGAGGGTTCCAAATTATATCGTCATATTCTTAGACATTTGTTTGAAAGTGAGGTAGATATACATGAAATTAAAAGGAAACGAGAAATTAAAACTGGGAAGAATGGATGGTAAACACGAAAAAAGCGTAATGAAAGTGATAAATACCCAACAAAAGAGACACGAAGAACCATGTACTTAATTTTACACAGTGATAAGTACACCTGCAGAGAAACTCTAAATTTAATTAGTTCTTATAACCAACCTGAGATATTACGAGCCAAAAACCGAAAAAAAAAAACACTTTACAAGACAGTAGAAGTGATTTTTTTTTCTTTTTTTTTTAATCTTCAAAACTGTAAGTGAATTAAGTGAGCTGAATTTGTGCTTGTACTTGCTGATGTAATCAGTTTCAATTTTATCAAGACTGTGCATTTAGAAAGGCCTTTTTGGACAGGTTCAAACAGGTTCAATTTCAACAAGCAATTTCATCATTTCTAACGCGTCGAGAGATATTTTAATTTCATCCTTTTACTTAATACCTTTCACCATCTTCAAATATTATTACATTTATACCTACCCACCTTAACTTCTTTTGAAAATTTGCCCTTCCTACCTTTTCCACGTATATACTTTCAAAATATAACAAACAGCTGACTTATACTAATAAAAGAGTTAACAGGGGACGATTTTCTTACCTATGTGTTAAAGTGTTTCATTGGTTTATTTTTGTGACGCATTTCTGTAAACGAATCACCCAATTCTTTATTTGTGGG
>JAAAKL020014808.1:0-11773 GCA_010016065.2 Carybdea cf. marsupialis auct. non (Linnaeus, 1758)
TGTTGAATACCTGAATACCTAAGTTAGTCTTCGAAATGGTTAAGTTGTAAACAATATTTATACCACTAGCCTCATTTTGAGGATCCCACTGAAGAAATGATGGCACCTCTTAAGATATTGGCAGTGGCCCAACACTCCATAGTTCTTCAATGGGACCCTCAAGACAAGGCTAGCAGTATAAATATTGTTTACAACTTAACCGTTGTTTACACACACATTAACAAGATGTTATTAGACCTGAATGATACAAGAACTCTTGGTAGCATAAAATAATTCGTGTACAAGCAAAACTGATAATCATACCCATTGCCCTTAGTGAATAAAGCATCATATTTAGCCACTTTGTTTTGTAATTTGAGAATATCATAGCCAGACATACCATGGAGGCTTGTACACAAAAGATATTGTGCAAATATTCTCATACAGGTATATTTGAGAAAGTACTTATAATATGAAGCCTTCTAGAGTTCATGAAGGTTGATAACAGGAATTAAGCAAGTACTTGTACAATGAAATCATGAAAAAAGACTTCTCGTGTTTACCTTAAGAGCTGTCTTGACTCCAAAGATTTTACAGAGTGTTTGCAGTTGTTTCCTTTTCAGTTTTGTAAGATCTGTCAATGTGTATGTTGCAAATCTCTTTGACATTTTAACAATGCTGTGTCTATACACATGTTGTAAAAAGCTGTAAAGATATCAAAAATAGAGAAATTTCTATGGAACTATCTTAAATTCAGACCTTGGCTTATGCATGAGTTTCGCTCCTGGACTTGAGATGCGTGCTGTCATAGTACAGCATCAAAAGCATTATTTGGCTTTTTAGGGAATACCTGAAATTTATTGACATCTCTTACTTACTTTTTATTCATAATATATATACAGGCTAGGCCTATAGCATAATAACAATAAATAATATGTACATAACACAGCAATATACGGTCATGTAGTAAACATACCCTATAGCCTATAACGATTCCAACACGAGTGCATCAGATCTCTATTTATTTGCAAAGAATGAGGTATCCGTTCATCCGGTCAATTCGTTAGGACCGCATTATCGGTGACTTTGGAGTGCTCCGGTCCCTGCCCGGATGATGGTACGAAAAACTAAGGAAAAAGCGCCTGCTAGGCCTGGGGACGCACTTAGGCATCGTAATTCGCGGAACCAATAACAAAATAGTACCTAGCACAGAAAGCATTTATGCCAAAAAGGAAAACGAGTGAATACGCACCGTTCAGAAGATAAGCTGGAAACCAAAACACAGCACCTGACAATAACATCCACAATTTCAATATCATTACAGCGGCGCTAAGAGACGGTCATTAGATGTAACCTCGAAATGAATACGAGACATGGAATAATGGCTTTCGTCGATCCGGAATCGACCCGAGTGGACCCTTTGTGGTTTCCGCCCTTAGTTGTTCCACCGTCATAAATTTAAGCATACATCTGAATAGATTTATCCAGATCTATGATTTAAGTCATTGAATGTAGAGATTACATGGTATCTATTTCTACAGGTTATATCATTCTCATAGACTGTGTCAATCGATCTTTTGTTAAACCTCCTCGTACTTTCTGATTGCCCTCCTTCTATAGTACGGTAATGGTTAAGGATATGTGCAAAACCCCCCCTGCAAATCAAAATAAGTTTCTTCATAGCGTCTTGGTACACGGTAGGTATGCCTTTCATATTCTGCGTTTATCGTTTGCTCCCTGTGAAATTCTGAGAATTATGAAATAGGTGAAACAGAGACCACGCTGATTTAAAAAGAGGCCAGAAAATATAAACATTACACCGGTAAAAGTTTGCTGAGTAACGAGTTAGACTGCATAATAGAAAACTACCGGAGGTACGCTCTATACGTCGATTACAGATTTTGCGCTCCTATGGTAAGTTCAATTTGTGGTGATTTCGGATCTTGTGAACTTCTATATTTTTATGAAATTTTGTTGGAGATCAAGCGACGAGGTAACAGACTATAGTATAGGTAGGTAAATAGACTGGACTGTATTCGATCGACACATAATTGATTTTTATATCTGTTACCACTTTCATCCTGGACACATTTTATCGCTAAAGACATCTTGGTTATCCTTTCTCATCTCTTTTGCAATTTTAAATATACCAGTCTTCTCTGTACTTCTTTACTTCATGCTGCTCTTTTAGCATTATGTTTGACTTGGAGATATTCTTGTTTGCTGCCACCCTGCTTTCGTAGCTCTCAGTATCATTTTTTTGAGCACAGTGCAGCCTTTCATCACAATTTTCATCTTTTTTGGTGTTGCTTCTTTGTTTTGCCATATATTTTGTCAGTGGAGTTGGTAATAGATAACTTCAACAATTTCCCGATGATCTCAGTTGAGGTTCTAGTATTGATATCAATGTTTGTCTTACCAGAAACAACTCTTCAGACTCTTTTGTACAGCTTCATTGTTCAGCTTCCAGCAGTGAAGTATAGATAAAAAAGTCTAGACTTGTTTTTCGGAATTTTTATTCAGGCAGGCAACTGTTATGATCTTACAATTACAGAGCAGGCAGGAACTATCTGAGGGGGACTTCAAAGACTTTATTCCACAGAGCTCTTTAAAAAAGATTTAACTGTGTTTTTCTTGCTGAAGATTTTTCCTATCTGATAGTTTTTTGACAGTCAACAAGAAAAGGGATTTAATACTGTAAAATTTGAAGATATACTAGAGAAACGTGAAAATGTTATCACAGGGATTAAAGCCCAGAACTCACTCAACTGCAGCATGCTTCTCTAGCTATTGGCTTATGGTGACCTGGTAATAACATACTTTACTCTTTTAAAGTTACCACTTTAGTTCCCACTAAAGGACTGGGGGTATCCAGCTCTATACAGTTCAGAGACCAGTCCCTCCTGTGACTTGTTCATGAAAGGACTGTCATCTGGCCCATGTCTCTGTCCATACCCCATTGAAAGTTACATGGAATCATCAAGAGGGGAGGGCTTGAAAAGAACTTCTTCTTCTTCTTCTTGTACTTCTATGGGCATCTCCCTGTCTTCAAGGGTCGCTGTTGTGGATTCGACATCCCCACCTTGTGCTGTCCATTGTATCCTTCAGTAGCTGTCTGGACTATAACTATGTTATAATAATTGTTTTATATCATTTAACAGAACAGAGCAGAATTTTAAAGCAAGTTTTGGAACCCATTTGGGACTTAATATCAGACAGCTACATGAATGGATGAAGACAGTCATGATTTCCTATTTAAGGTCATAGTAATAGGAAATAAGTCAGTTGGAAAGTCAAGCCTTATTCAACGATATGTCCAGAACAAGTATGATGGAAAAATTCCTACCACTATTGGAGTGGAATTTCATGTGAAGGACATGACACTCAAGGACAAAAGGATAAAGGTAGGTTTTGTAATTATTTTGTTTTCAAATAAATTGTTTGTGCTACAGAACTTTTACACAGCAAGAATCACAGGCTTCATAATACCTTAAAGCTTTAAGGTATTATGAAGCCTGTGATTCTTGCTGTATTTTGTTTTCATTGTGCTTGATAACTATAATTTTTATGACAGTGGTGGACTAAGTCAAACCAGTATTACAATCTACAGAGAGGTAGGAGGAGTCCACAAACAATTGAGCAAATCAATACAATATTTCTATCAAGAGGAAATGTAGTTATTGTTGTGATATATTTTATTTTGAAAGAACTCGTTAGTAACATGCGGTCATCTATTTTGACATGTATTGATGGTGACCTCTTTTGCCATATCTTTGTGTTGACTTTGATAGATGTAATCTTGAGATGGTAGAATAGAGAATGGACTGACAATGTTCAGGTGAACCAAGGTGTCTCTCGTGTGTTATGTATATTAGTCTGGTTCTAACAGTTATGGTTTAATATAATTTAAATTATTTAATCTGCTGCTTACAGAACATTGTACTTATAAATTGTCTTTGAAGCAGATTCCATAAGTCATTTTTAAGGTAGTTTTTCAGGTCATTTGGAACATTGAAGACCAGCCAACTTTTCTATATTCTATCAAGCCAAAGAAAGTACATGGAATTTAATGTGATGCTGATATATACTTAACTGGAAACCATTCTGCCTAGCGCAAATAAGTCTAGCAGTAGAGATACCAAGTATTAACAAGACAGCACATACTCTTAGATTTTCTGACTAAGGAACCAACTTTATAAACATGTATTTATATCATTTACAGATACTATAATCATGAAATACATAATCAATATTCTGCTTACAAATCAAAACTATATGTTGGAGTATGGGCATCTGGAAGTTTCCAGAATGCTTACTCACTATATCACAGATGCCATTTATATTGGGATGTAAATTCTACATTAGCTCTTCTGCAGTACCTATCCAGACCTTTTTTAGCTTGTTTACCAAACCTAGTGTATAGTGTTGACAATATGTTGATTGATGTCATTTGTGATTAATGTTTTAATGTTTGTATTTTGTGTAAAGCCAAGTGTAGATGTAAATAAGATGATATTCTGAACGTGTGTAATAGTGACATTCTAGTATTCACATTTCCTTGTGATCAACCCACAAATCGCCAACTTATTTTTGTCATGCTAAAATTGTGATTTGATCTCTGATTAACCCAGATTCAATTATGGGATACTGCTGGGGAAGAAGAGTATCGAGCAGTTACATCAGTTTTCTACAGGAAAGCTGATGCTGCTATTGTTGTCTTTGACCTTGCAAGATCTCAAACATTTGCTGATGTAAGAGAATGGGTAGACAATATTTATCAACATTGGTAAGTTGTCATATTACACATGTGTCAGATATGAGGTCTTTAATGTAAGCAAATAATTAGATCATGAGCATCCTTCCTGCACACAATACTTTCTTATCCGTTTTTTTGTTTAGGAATACATTTTTGAATAGTTTAGCTACCAACTGCCACTGACAGCTGACAAAGAAGTAGACTATCAATCTATTTTTGCTATTCATTGCACAATTAATTGCAATTTATTGCCTGATTTCTTGCAATTTATTGTCTGATTTATCACAATTTTATGGCCTGATTTCATGGTTTCTGGATCAAAATTTTCTGGATCCATTTCTGTTAAGTTGAAGGGAACACTATCTGAAAGCTCTTTTAAGGACTTGTAGTACCCCATTCATCACTTCTTTCTAGAAATATAATCAAATTGTCATACAGATTTCTCCACTTTCTGATCTCCCCATGGACCCAGCCATTTGATCATTTGTTGTTAAACACATACTTTGCCCAAAAGTTGGCTCTGTGGTAACTTTCCAAAACAATACTACATGTTGGTGTCCCTTCTATTTTTTGCAAATGCTCTATGGTACAATTTATTTCAATACACATATCATTTTTTCAAGTGTAAACCCACTTTAACATCTTTAATAGTGTTCTCCTCCATCACTGACTACAGTGCTCCACTTGTTTTATATATGATAGCATCATTCATCTCAAACAGGTTTATTAAGTTTTCAAAAAGTCAATATTTCATAAATGATGCGTTGCTGTCAGTTTTACAACTTGTGATCAATTCACAGATCTATATATGTTCTTCTAGTCGAATTCCAGCACTGCTCAATCCTGTGTTTCTTAAAGGGCAAGTGCTTTTATCTATTCTCCATTTTTGGTGAGAAAGTCCTAAAAATTTGCTTTTATCTCATTCCTACTTTTAGTAAATATTATTTTCGCCACTCATGAGAGAAAGTAAAACAATATAAAAATGTACGTTTAGACATTAGCGTGGTCGTGGCTTGTAGGGCAATAAAATCATTGGAGAGAAATGCAGATAGCACCGTAGCCTATTATTAACGTGTATCATTTATTGCAGCGTCACCTTACCGCTACATTCTAGCTGCAATATTTAGGTATGTGCATCTTGCTGTTCGACACTGTGATGCGGAAAATGCTATTTATTGCCCTAGTTTTATAAGAATATGTATATCGTGGTATTCTTTACTACTTGCTAGCTGTGGTTAAACGTTGCACTTTATAGATGATGGAACATAATGCATTAACTACGTGCTGGTACTCAGGCAGTGTATTCTTCATAAGCATTTGAAAGTGTATCTGCTTTAATAGAATATTATTTGTCGCAATTTTGATTAGTCTGTGTTAACTAGATATCTCTTTTAAGAGTGAATAGCAACTTTTCTCTAGCATTCTTACGCTTCGATTTCGGCTCCTCTAGATCTTATTAGAAAGGTGTCCTGAGTTTGTGCTCCAAATCTTGCCACCAAAGTGTTTCGCCCAAGTTTTAGCTAATCCCTAATCTGATATTGCTGGTTATTTACATGGAAAAGCTTGTTTCATTTCCTTCTAGTGATAACAACGTAAATATCGTCTTAGTTGGAAATAAATGTGACTTGGAGCCGAATGTTAATTTCGAGGAAATCAGGGTAGGTTTGTTCACGGACCATAGATAATTATCATTTATACGTCCACGGCTTATGAATGTACTTTAACATCAGCTGCTTATATGACAGACACAGATACAGGGTTTTATATGTATCAAGCCTGAAAACTATTAATAGTTTTCTTGCGTTCAAAAACAGCATCATTAGAATAGCCGAATCACGCTTACTGACTTCATGAATAGTAGCCTCAAAGGTAGCACTTGTGCCAAGTCGTAGACTTCAACAAAACCCGCAGAAAGATCCACAGATAGTTAAATAGTATGGCCAACTGCATGGAGAAGTGTTAATATTCAACGTGCAATGTAGTACAAATGCAACGTCATACATGCACATCGCAACGTAACTTGTTTTTGCATGTTTGTAGAATGGCGTCCTTCCTTACTGATGGCTTTGAAACTAATTGTACAGCCTGTTAATAAGAAGTGACTTCACATTTAATAAGCTTAAAGAGCGTCACGTTTTCGTTGTATCTGTAGTGGCTAGTGGGGTTTTTTGTCTCCTAACATTTCTGCATTTCTATGGCACACATGATTTCAAATGGGGTTCCTTCTTCCTGTAACGCTGTTATACACTTCATGTCTTTCTTCCACGGTCTGCGTGCGAGAACTTTGAACTCAAGGTAGGACCCCTACTTCAGTTAAGTTGTAAAGTTTCGTAATGCTTGAAATTTTTTGAGCGTACAAGACAGGAACGTCAACAGCAACTTTAAAATGCAATTTACGGTTTCTTAGTGGCTTGAAAATATTTGATTACAGTAACAAGAGCTTAAAGTTGCCATTCAAGAAGTGAAATGCCTTAGCGGCTTGAAAGTTTTTCGAGCGCACAAATCTGAGACTTAAATATACTAAAGTTTGGTCCTTAAGTACATTAAAGTTGGAGATTAGTATGGTCGAAAATTTTCACGTTCCACAACGATGTGGACATGTACATCGTAGTGTAATTTTAAGATTACACGGATCTATAATTGCTGATCACATGGCATGTTGAGGATGAAAAGCAGTGATTCAGAACAAGCATGGAAAGGGTACGAGAGAAAAAGAATTAGCCTCAGATGCTCCACATATGGACTTCGATATCCATCCGACATGCAATTTTAGAGATCAGCCTCCTGACTCCACGTGACTTAACCATGAAAAGACCACTGATCTCTAAAACACTGGGTGAAGCATCTTCCGTCTCAATGTGAGGTTAGTGGTTGGACGCCATTTAAGTTCTTATCTAACAAAGCTTATAAACAATGTTAAGTTACATGGCGGACCTTCTCTCGTTGCTTTAACAGATGGGGACCAGTACTCGTTACTACGCTTTTTCGCTGTTATAAACAATAGGAAGCCTCATGCAGTCCTTTTTAGAGACCAGCTGTACTTACTGACATACGAGACATCAATCCGTCCAAAAGCCAAAGAATCATGAGAGCACATTATTATTTACTATTATCGGTCGTGATCGTAAATATTTTAATAGGATCCGACATGTAAGACCATAACAACCAAGACTAATGCAAAGGACTCACTTCAAACTCGGGACGTTCTCGAAATAACTATTTTCCGTTCTGATCTCAGTTCATCACTAGCGTCTGAAAATTATCTCTCAGAATCGGTAGATTTGGATCGTGTATCCATTGCTGCGTATTAACAAGTGTTTATTGTTAGTTACCTCACCCCTTTGACGTTATACAATTACAGTTACCTTTCTTTTTCCAGATGTTTTGCGAACTCTACATGATGCCATTTGTGGAAACAAGTGCTAAGGATGCAATCAATGTGGAGGATATGTTCATCAGATTAACCGAGAATATGATAGAAAGACATGAACAATTATTATCTTTACCGTTCTCTGATACAGGACCAGGTAGCTTAATTTTATTTGCAGAGGATAACCATCAAAAATCTTGGTACTGCTGTTAAAGGTTTGCTGTGTATCTGTAGGATACTATTTCTATGTGCTAAACTGTTACTTTAAGATCAATCCTATGGATTATCATTGAATTACATAGCTATGGAGGAGGGTGTGGGTGTGGGTGGGGGGAGGGGGTCTGTTGATGCTCCCATCTTATTACGTGAAGAGGCGTCAGGTCTCTTTTCCACTTTGCTTTTTCACATAACTTTGCCATTTTACAGTACTCGAAACGGAATGCAGACAATAAAGAGGGAGGGGAGAGGATAGTATGTTTATAGTGGCATAATCACTACCATAATGTTGGGGGATCTGACTGCAAATAGATTTAGGACACATATTTTAAAGAACTGAACTGCAAAAAGTGAAAAAAAACCCACAGAAAGTCCAAATTATTGAGAAACTCCCCCACCTCCCCCGCCAGCAATTACGTCTATAGTTAATAAAATAATTCAAAGATCTGCATCGTGTTGAAGAAAGTGCCTAGCTCCCATACTGGTGTTAAAACGGAGTGATTGCTAGGATTTCCTTGGACTTTTCCGATACAGATGGAAGTATTCATGATTCGTATTAAATGATTTCAAATTTGAAAGCACTGTTTTGTTGCAGGTTGGGGGATGTAGGTTGGTAAATCATTAAGTAGTCAGTAATAGGAGTGGGGTGCTCAAGTCCCGTTCCTGTGTTACTTCCAGAGCAGAAATGAGGTTTCAGAGTCTACAGATAATGTGATCATCTGTGATGCCGGCCTTACCAAATTCAATTTCACCTCAGCTATATCAGATTAATTATACGTTTCGAATCCCATTACTTAGAAACACCAACCACTACCTACTTATATCTACCGATACCTAACATAGCTTACCAATATTCAACAATTCCTACCAATACTCACTAACACTTTCCAATACTTACCATAACCTACCAACACTTACCGATACCTAACATAGCTTACCAATATTCACCAGTTCCTACCAATACTCGCTAACACTTTCCAATACTTACCATAACCTACCAACACTTACCAATACCTAACAAGGCTTACCTATACTCAGCAATTTCTACCAATACTCACCAACACTTACCAGTACTAACCATAACGTACCAACACTTACCAATTCATACCAATACGTACCATAACGCACCAATGCTTACCATTTCATACCAATACCCACCACACCCCCCAATACTTACCGATACATACGAATACCTACCATAACCTACCAACATTTACCAATTCATAACAATATGTACCATAACGTACCAATGCTTACCATTTCATACCAATACCCACCACAACCCCCCAATACGTACCGATACATACGAATACCTACCATAACCTATCAATACTTACCAATTCATACCAATACGTACCATAACGTACCAATGCTTACCATTTCATACCAATACCCACCACAACCCCCCAATACTTACCGATACATACGAATACCTACCATAACCAATCAATACTTACCAATTCCTACCAATACCTACCAAAATCTACTTGCCAATTCCAATGAAAATCTACCAAAACCTACCAAGCCACATCACTAATATCAACCGATACTCACTACGAACTACCACCAACTACCAATATCTACCAATACTTACCGCTACTTAAGACTATGTATTTATTCACGTATGTTCCCATGCCACAAACCCGTCTCTAAAAAGAACGATTATCTTCATATACTATATCTTACAAGTGAATCTGGAGGCACCTGTAGAGCGCCACAACGTGACATCGTTTTAATATTGCTGATATAAGACTTTACACTTGCTCTTCCTTTGAGATTTTTCTGATAGTTACATAGATTATCTGCTGTGACAATGCCTAAATTGTGTCAGCTTATACATTGTTATAGCATTATTTAAGCATTTACCTTTGTGCCTTGGATATGTTTTGGAAAGTCCCGCCTTTGCAAATATGCTGCTGTATCCATCACATTGTCATTATTGCTGTGAAGCGCTTCGTTATAACATTTTGAATCATGGATGATCTGAAATAAACATAGGTGAGGAAAATAGACTGACTGTCAATAGCCACGCATTTGTATTTCCACTTTACTTTGGTTTGACAAGTTTTAGCGTAGTGTACATGGGAGCAAGGAAGTCCCAAAAATCTTCTCGAGTCTCTCAAGATTGGTACCCTTTCTATGTGAACAAGTAGACTAGCTGTAAGAGTGTCTAATAACAAGATCGAACATTGTAGATACGTAAATGGGCTTATAGATATAATTAATGTTGCATCGGAAGGTGTAAATTTAGCTAGGCATGTTATAGAAGGAATTCGATTATTGGCGAAAAGGTAATTCATCATTTCTACATCAATTTGTACGTCCTTTTACATTCTGTTAATAGAAATGCAAGGAACATGACAGTACCATCTTTTACTTAAAGTGGGGAGGCTCCACTTTTCTTAATGTAGTAACTTTTTATAATTTGGTAATCCCTTTACTAATAGTTTTGTATACAAACCTTTGTGTTGCAAGTATTTACTATGTAGAAAGGCACGAGTAAAAGATGTAGTATGAATACTCCTAGTTGTTTTTGATCTTTTCCTTTCCATTGCCCGCAGCTTCCCTATTGCTTTACAATTTATATCCAAAAATACGAGCTAATTATGTTTTCAATTTGATGGCTTTTAAGGAGGACTGAAATGCGTTCTTGTTCTCCTTTAAATATATGATTGTACTGAAAGAACTTATGCGCATGTTTTATTGCACCATCACATCTTACCGTACCGTCAAATATTTTAAAGTTATGCTAAATTGTCTTTTCGGTTCTTGGTGGCACTTTGTTTTCACTATTGAGACTTTTCACATCATTTAGAGTTTCGCAATATTCACTATTCACAGTGCTTTTGCAATATTTGCGACGTGCTTGTTGCGACCGTCGTGTTCGGACGTGTTATAGCCAGCTCCTCGTAGTTAAGCTAATAATTCAGTCTCTTATCACCTGTTTTCATCTCATGGACTTTTGATATTTTATCACGTATATTATATAAGTTTATCCGATATTTTTAGCATCAATATTACTTTTAACAAGGTTTTATGGAGTATATTGAAAGTTTAAACGTATAACATTTTCTGCTGGACGGACATTTTGGATCAGTAGTCCTTGTGAAGGTGGTATGCAACTATTCTAACTATGTTTCAGTGAAAGAAATTTTTGTTCATCTGTGCTATTCATTGAATTTTTTATGGGAATGTTCACGGATATTGTGCTACGCTGTATTGTCTTCGGATACCTTGATAATGGAAACATTATCCTCATTAGACCATCATATTTCCAAAGGGATTCTTCAATACGACGCTTTGCAACTGAAAGCTTTAGACTCAAAACAAAAAATTCAAAGACCTATTAGAAAGATTTTATTCGATTTAGGAATTTGGAGGCCTAGACATCCAAGTATGTCACTGCTATTCCCTATTTCTGTTAGGATAACACAAAGAAGTGTAACCATGCA
>JAAAKL020014809.1:0-11773 GCA_010016065.2 Carybdea cf. marsupialis auct. non (Linnaeus, 1758)
TTACATCCCTTCTTCTGGCAACTGCCACTACCTTGCCTGGACATTTTATACCCGTTAATGTTTACAACTTAAGATACTAAAATTCCCAATACCTACAAAACATATATATATATGTATATATACATACTATATATCAATCAATAGACCTCAATGAGTACTACAAGAAGATGAAATAAAATTGTGGAATATGCATTTTCCGGGGAGTAAAAAGAGTGAGAAAACCACCACTCCAATTCACCGCGAATCGTCAAATCTGAAGTTGCTATGTATGTTTACTACGGTGTCCCGTAATTCCAAAGTCCGCCGTTTTGGGTTCTCTGACCCATTATTTCAAATGCAAGCTGCATAGTATTTTTCTAATCAAATTAACGTGAGGTTGGGCGTTCTGTATTTTGTAATTTCATCAGGTTGTTTAGATCCTAATTTAGAAACTACAATTAAGGGTTGGGTTATTAGACTTATAAATTTCTTGTGCTCTTCATATTAAACCCTGAGATCGGAAGACGCACTATACTTCTTCTTAAGCTACCTTTGCCTTCCACTTTACAATTAATCTTCAATGCGTGGCGTGTAGTCATACTCTGATAATGGCTAGAGAGACTAACATTGGGCCATGTTCATGAATGCCGTATCCTTCGAAAGTACGAGAGTAGGTAATCATTTAGCAGATATTTAAAACTGAGATAAGAAAATCTTTTAATACGTTTCCCTTGCAATCAATTTATTGAAGAATCTCATAATAACCTCCAGTGTCACATGTAGTCATCAACTTTTAAATGTGATTAAGACTTTAAAAAGTCGTCAAATTGGTGTATTGGCTTTTGTTGAAATTTTAAAGTTTCTATCTAATCCAAGTTGAAGATGAATACAAATGTTTACAGTTCAAGTATAGCTCTCGATATTCAACAAAATTGCCTGCCAGTGTTGCAGATCGGACCCTAACAAACGAAAGGTGTAGACGTTAGCATTATTCTACACAAAATTATTTTTCTAGTTTAATAAAGAGAGAGCCAATAAACACCTCTTCTACTTCTGAATGCGTAGTAAAGGTATTGATAGAGTACTTAACAAGTTATTTACTGCTTACCGAGCAGCTTTGGAAAGCCCAAGCCTTTTTAGGTTTGAGAAAGAAAGATGATAAAGGGAACAACTATAAAATTCCCAGTAAACTTGAATCTGACATTTAAGCTCTAATTGCACCTCCCTGGTAATTGAAGACTATTAAACACTTTTCTGCATCCTCATTAAATATGATTATCGTCAACAGCGTTTTGGACTATACTAGATTATCATGATAGAAGACGAGTACCTCCTTTATTTGAAGCTAATGTAAGTAGAAGATATGACGTAACAAGTTGCCATTTGATTCTTGTCAAAGTAATCATTACTTTTTTACAATATGAAATGGTGCCAAGTAGTCACGATACCGTTATAGTGTCAATCCAAGACTCGAGAAAGCTATAAAGGCGCATTTATTAACTTGATCAATAATTATTATGTAACGTACCTAATGAAGGATTAGTTAAACCCTCAGTTTGGTCAATGGTATGATAGATAAGGATTAAAGTTCTACCCCAAATTAAGATAGGAAGTGACGTTACGAAGAATCAACTTTTTATGGGTATTATAGCTTGTTAAGGCGTTTTATCATTTATGTCGATTAAGAAAGAATTGCAAAAACAAGATAAATTTCCGATACCACACAGAGAAAGTGAGTTAAATGAAACAACAAGTACCTGTACCCTGCTTAAAATAACACATGATATTAGGGTTCAGTTTACACGTTTGATAGTGGAGTAAAGCAAGGGGAAGAAGCAAAAAGCTTATAATACGTCTCGTTTTTATTTAATATGATTTTTCAAAGCTCGAGAAGATGTGTATAATTAAAAGTATGCCTTCTCTAAGTTATCAAATTGTAAATGTCTTAATAATAATATTTATAATGAAAAAAACAGGTAGCATTGTCAGCAGAAGAATGCTGTTATCGATAAGGGCCCTGTTGAATTTAATATGATATAAAATACAATAAAATAGTACAATAAATTTACTCCAGCCGGGTTTCTTTCATACTAAACGTTTATTTTAATTTATCAGGTGGTTTTCAGCGTCAATTTAACGAACTCAAAGAGAAAAATTCTTGTGGAAGGTTGTTAAAAACGAGAGGGGCATTGAAAGAAAAAAGATATTTTTGCAGTTTCGATTCTTATAAGGGGCAGTCTAAGTGTCGATTTTTCACTTCTCTTTTTGTGTCTGTGGTTTATTGCATGTGTACTGATGGCGTGTATCTCAGTTTCTTGGAGAAATTTGAACATGGCCACACAAACCTTCTTTTTTTCGTTCTCTATCGATATTAATTTGTGTTAGCCTTTTGTAGCATTTGGTCCGTAGATCATTTTCTTCGCTCTATTTGCAGATTTCCAAACCTTTCACGCATGGTGTCTTATGATTTCACAATCGCAGTTAGACAATAGTGTATTTTTGGCAAGATGAATCAGATGTACACAAACAGCAAAGTAGACAGCGACCCTTTTACTCTGAATAACAGTTTTATCAACTAGTTGCTTCTTTGTAGATATTTTCCAAGTGCTGGTTAATATTTAAGGACAGATCCAGATAAACTCCAAGGTACTTATATCGATCTGCTGGCTGGCTTAGTTCTTCCTTTATGAAGATTTGTAATGAATCTTTTGTGCAGAGCAGTTCGCTGAGCCAAAAAGCAGTGACTCGGTCTTTCCTTTTTTCAAATGGACAAGTCTCTTTCTGTCTAACCATTCAGAGATGCTACTTATATCAGTTGTTGACCTCTTTTCAATCACCCTGACGTCGCTATGTAAATTGTAGATAACAGTATCATTAGTACACATTTGAATATTGCAGTGGTTTATATATTTACAAGATCATTTATGTGCAGTATATATAAAAGTGGTTCTAGCACAGAGCTTTGTGGTACTCCATATTTAACAAGGTGGCTATGAAATTTTGCAATATCATACTGAACATTCTGATATCGTTTGGGTAGGTAATTTTCTATTCATACTGAACATTCTGATATCGTTCGGTTAGGTAATTTTCTATCCAGCGTCAACGATACCATAAAGAGGTAATGTCGACAGTAGTTGTTTCTGCTCCACTGTTTAGAAGGCTTTATTGTGGCCAATGAACACAGCTCCTGTCATGTTACCTGCGTCGATAGCACGACAAATACAATAACGGCTGGTTCAGTGTTGTAATCTCTCTTGTAGCCATACTGTGACTCTGTCAGTAGTCCTTATTTCGCAAGGTACTCCGATAACCGATTGTAGGACCTTTCCATGACTTTTCATATTGTAGGCAGAATGGAAAAGCACAAAACAATATATTCTTGTTTAACGTCACATTAGCGATAACACAACACAAACAGCGGCCTGATCCCAAATGTCTGGGCAAGGTTAAAGCTGCTGTCTTTTGCAAATTCCCGGTAGATACTGTATGCCATTTGAATATTTCACCTTCGCCTGTTTGCCGTCTGCTGTCGAATCGACAGAAGGAGTGTCCACACTCACAGAAACTCGGATAGACGAGTTAGCAGCTATCTTCTGCTCCTTACTCTTGGATAGAGGTTGAGAGTGCTCTGCAGACGATCGCCTTCTGCTTGGGAATCTATCAGCCAAACTTGAAGAGATAGGAGAAAAATGAGGCAGTAATGAATGTTTCAGCCCCCAACAATATTATCTTTTGGGCACTGAGTTAAATATAGATCAATGACATTCAGAAGCAGAGCAAGCCCTCCATTGCTATACAGTACCATGACAGTAAAGGGCAAGAGTAAAACAAGTAATGTATTGATGAACAAATAAGAGAGACAAGGATTTCTGAGTAGTAAATCTCATGTATACAGATACTAGTGACTATCTTGACAGGAAATCATACAAATACCCAGATCAGTTTCAATAAGATTCCATTACGGAAGAAAGCTCTGCAACAAAAATATAGCAACTGCGAACAGTCTTACCAAACAACCACAAAATTTGTTGGGTACGGTTATGATGTTCCTGAGTCTGTTCTGTTTCTCTGGCAAGATGCAGACTAAAAATGCAGGTTTATTTGTCAACACTCAGCTCAATAACATCCCCACGAGAATAAGCTCCACCACAACGCTAACATTTCTGTCAATCTATGCCTGGCTTGAGAAAAGCAGTCAAAGTGTCACGAGTCACTGACACATATACTGTTGCAGCAGTGTTTGTGGACCATGGCTATGAAACTTTGAATCTCAAAGAATATTCAACACACAAGGCTGATAACAAGACTGACACTGTAAACGATTGCTTTGTCTTGAAGTCAATTCTTGCCCGGTGCTTCAGATCCCGGAGCCTTTATTAGGTTTGTGCTATTGGTCTACAGTTACCTAAGGAGCTTACATTTCTGGTTTTGAAACTAAGTATTACCTTGGTTACCTTTAAGCTACTCGAAATCACTGTCCGGTACAACGATTTATTAATAACATCTGTTAAAGCTTAGCAAGAATGTAACAACCATCTTTAAGCAGTTTTGCTTGGATGTCGTCAAGGCCAGGAGCTTTATTCGAGATTCTGAAGAAGACACAGAATCCTGTGCGTTTTCACTTTCTTACAGCTGAATCAAGTCTGTGTCTGTTCAATAAAATCATCGTTTTTGTCAAGAGAAGTTTAGAGGTAGAAGAGAACATACCCTTGCAGCACAATTGGTGAAAGTCTTTACTATCTCTCTTGTCTTGTCCTCCATTTTCTCACAAACTTCAAAGACTTTCAATTTTTCTGCTGCTTTATCACTTTGTGGATAAATCGATTTAATCACTTCTTGTATTTTCCTCGAGTAGCGCGTGGTTGTATTGGGCTTGAACATTTTCTTACACTCGACGTTACCATATTGCAAAGTTTTTTGTAGTACCTACAATAAATAATACCTACATACCTACCACTTTCTTTTGCCTTACGCAAATGATAATCATTCGTTAGTTTCCGTGATCCTCTCTGCGTACTCTCTTTTTTATAAGTGGAACGTGCTTGTTATTTATTATCTTTAAATGGTTCAAAATTTCAAATAAGCCTTATCAACATTATCTTCGTTGAATACCTTAGCCAACGATGCAAGTTTCAGGTCCCCAATGAATATTTCTTTTTCGATAATTCTAAAGCCTCTGCAGCTGATGACACGAGGCTGATGTTTTAAGCTGTTAATTTCTCGAACAACTCTTACCATATGATAATTGCTTAGGTGCGACTCTATGACAACTGACCCGGGAAGATTTTGAGGCGAGTTGGTAAAAATACGGTTAGAATTAGGAATTCTGTATTTTCGGTCACCCTCGATACGATGTGCAGTGCTTGAACAACAGCTTGACTTGAAAAAGTAGTGTTAATTGAAACATGTCTCCTTTTCGCTAGAAGGTCGACCTTCATGCACAGTTCAGCCCTAACAATAGAACTTTCCCAGCATTGTTTCAAGTTCTATGTTGAAATATTTTGGGAGGTACAGTGACGTCTCAGGACTTTGCTGGTTTTTTGTATTCATTACTAGCTGAATGTTCCGGCGCTGCCCGGGGAGTTTAGGCCTGCAGATATTGTTGTCTGTATGTGTAGGCATTCTACGGTGACATAGGACAACATACAATCATCGCTCTACCCTTTCTCTCGCAGACTGTCAAGGAATTTGAATATCTTTAATTTACTTGAGGAACATTTAGATCTGGTATATTCTCTATTGTGTCGCTTCTTGTGTCGTCACTCGATGGTGAACAAGTCTGTTGACAGAGTTTCCCAACTCGCCATCTTTCCAAGTAACTGGCATTTCAAAGAGTCGTCCTCATTTGCAACAAAGTTTTCTACCTGAAAGAGATGGTATCCCTTACAACTTACCATCCATTGCAGCAAACCAGCTTTCCTAAAACTCGGGTTGGTAAACAGTACTGGTACATAAATGTTGGAGGCCGTCTTTGTTTTATTATTTAGTGAGATAGTAAAATCAAGTAAAATCCTAGGAAGTATAGAAGAATCCAGTGAAAGCGAGTAAATTTGGTAAATTTGAGTGAAATCAACAACTAAAATCGTACAAAAAAAGTGAAAAATTTCTAGTGAAAAATAGGGGAACTGATGAAAAACTTCAGAGCTTTGCAAAGCACGTCCACACGCATTGAACTTTCTGTACATAAGTCCTCTATAGCCTTCATGGGAAGAAACTTTGTGTTCTTGAATTTGCATCTTCAGTTATATTTTTATATTTGTAAGCCAGCAATGCAACGGAACTACGTCAGAACTTACATTGTTTGATATGGTGTAGGATCACTTCAAGGGAGATTTAAATACAGAGGATGTTAGTGTCTACTCCCAGCTGTCTAAAATTTGCAATTCTTTATGAAGTAATATAAAAGAGGAGTGTAAAATGAGTAGGGGTAGAATATTTGCAAAAGGTTAAAAGTACAGATGAAAGAATAATTTTGAATAGAGTGAACATTACAGTTTTTGGTCTTTCTCTGTGCGGATTCATTTGTTTAGGTCGAGCTGGAAATTTTCTCTTTGGGAGTAGAAAACTTTTTCTACGGATAGCAACTACACAATCTAAGGAAAGATGGAAAAATTTAGTTTGATACAATTATCTTGCGCATTTCGTGATAGGCTTTTGCAGTAGTTGTGCAGATTTTGAATTATCACTTGTATTCACACAAAGTAAGGAAGTAGTTTCATATTTTACCATCCTCCAAATTAGGGGGGATCTGAAAGAGGTTAGAAGGTGGTAGAGAAAATTTGAAACCCACTAAAAGTAACTGTTGTATAGCTAAGACTATTGTGGGACCAAGGATAAATGTAAGAACATGTGTCACAATGGGTTGAAACCATACGAGCTGAGAGCACTGGTTTATTTAATCTCAGTTCCTTACAATCATCTCTTGGCTTGAAAACAATGTCAGCCCTTCTGAAATAACTCAAAGTTACTTCATCGTAATTTTTTATGATAAGAAAGATTGCATTGAAGATACAACCATATCTTTCATATCTAGGGGTAAAGCGTACAAGTTTGACTTACTATACGAATTCTCCTTGTACAGGGGCTTGAACCCCTTAAGGCTACATGTTGCTTAAAATTGGTATGCGTACACTAGACTTAAAAAGCAAAGATATGTAGCTATATGGAAAATTAGCATGATGCTCTGGTTAAAACTAGGGTCGACTTTTCACACAGAGCAGGGATGCATATGTGAAAGGAAAGGCAACCAGGCTCCCTAGGATGTCGTTTTCCCTCACGCTCAGAATGACTCTGTAGTAGTACCTTCGGCGCCGGTATCTATCGGTAGAGGAAGTTTCATTTTCCTAAGGGTACCGAGCAAGAGAGATATCGCCAACCGATATACATTACTATAGAATAGCCCATCTGGCTCTTCAAATTGTATAAAAATTGACATAACTTGGGCGTAATTTTGATGTAGACAAAATTGGGTTGATAATTTGTATCCCTTGCGTTGACAAATTGTTTTCTACCATAAAATACGATCTTATTACCAGCAGTATGATTTTTACTTCGGTACGCCACTAATGAAAAATTACCTTGAGGCCTGCTGAACCACATTTATCCACCAAATAATAATTCCAATGCCGTAAACGTGTAAGTCAATAAGTTAATGTCGACATAATACCTTATGAAATGTTATTTAGCCAGCCAGTGACAAGGATGAATGCAAAATTACAGTAATTAGGGTAAACAAAAATGCAATATATTTTAGAAATAGAAGAGGGGCACAGAAAAAGCTTTGCTTCAAGTGACGTTTGATTATTTCCTTTTGCATAATACATGATCTACTTAATTTTGTAATGGTTCAAACAATCAGTTTATCTGATCATCCGAGATCTTTTCTGAGTAAAATCAATTTCAAAACAATATTGTTAGTTTCTGTACATATTCTTTACCTTTGTTAAATTTAGCAAGGCATTGAATTTCAAGCTTGTAAAAGATGCAATGAAAGCTGACCACTTGAAACTAGGGTAAACCTTTCGATGAGTATAAGATGGATTTATAACTAAATAAAGAGCCTCAATTTTGCTGTCTTCGATATGTCACTGAATTGCACATATATGTACATGAACGTAGCATTATTTAAAGAAGCCATACAATTTCAGATAATTAATCAATCAAATTAAGAAATATATATGGAATGCTGTCAAAGGTAGATCAGTAGCCTGATTTTTAGTGAGAAGTCTGATCAATTTGATAAATGGCTAATGGACTTGAAATGTCAACATGGAAGTAAAATAAAACCCTTGTTATATCAAAAGTTTCCATCGAAATTTTTTACAGTTGGTTTTACCGGGTCTCCGGATTTCGTTAACCCTTGTTATCTTCTATCCCCAGAATGGAAACATAAGGATGTTTATAATCCAAAAATGTAAGCAACGTTAGGTAATGCAACGGAGCACAAATTTGTGATCTTGTCTTATCCATACTTTTGGGAGATAAATCCCCCAAAATTACACACTCGATCTAATGAAATGACTGAATCAATGGTTTGTATTGACCTTATTTTCGTTCAAGTTGCAATGAACTAGGAACATTTAAATGTCGTTTACCTATTTTATAAGTATGGCAGGTACCATTTGGGAGCCACAATGTCTATGAGTCGCTTTAGTCGCTGTGCCCATTTGTTCTTTGACCATACCATCACAAGGCAAAAACGTTGGACAACCCCTCATCCCTGACTTACAGTTGCTGAGACCTATCATTTAATGCATATAAAAATGCATTTCACTATAACCCCAACAAGCCTTTAAATTATGGACTATTGATAAAATCCATGAACTATGAGGTAGCATATTTTACTTACTTCGCCATTCCATACGCAGGAAAGCTAGATTGGACGGCTTAGCTCCTGGCACCATCTAACATAATTAGGCGACGATTAGCTGAAGCACTTTGCGATGAAAGTTGATAGGCAATCATGTAGCCAAATCGAATTGGTTTTCCTAATAAAGGAACAGACTTTTCGGAACTAGAGCTGTGATACACAAAAAAAAATCCTTTGAGGTGAAAGAAAAAAAACCCCCACTCTTGCGTCTTATGTCGTAAGCACAAATTTAAGGGCAAGAAGAGTATAGTTGTATGAAAATCTGATTGTAGTAAATGGCTGTTATAAAATTATATGATTTTACGAAAATTCGCACAGAAATAGCAGGGGTACAACGAAGAAATCATTTAAAGGATGGATCAGGTTCTGTCTTTTCCTACGTTCTTGACATTGCAAGGAACAATATAAATGGTCGTTTGGGCTTTGGTCAACGTTAAATCCAAAACAGATCAGTTTATTTGATTTCACCTGCGACTGGCTGAGGAGTTAATTGAATTAAGTCCAAATCCGGAGTCTTGATTAACTACACGAAGCCGTTCTTTCACAAATGAAGCTTTTTTGGAGAGCAATTTACAAGAGGCCTACATTTGATGATATGAGCATGACACTAAGACAGGAAGAATTAAAGCATTGCAAAATAGGCCGGGACATAATCTATAGCAAGGCATCCGAGAAACCGGGGTCATCTACTCAAGTCCCATCAACGAAAAGAGGGCTGCCTCTTAAAACTCTTTCTGTAATGATGTAGAAACAAGAGAAAAAAGATTTACCTCCATTCTACGTCTCATTAGTCGATGATTACGGGGTTACACTATTGCCCATGTGCATGGACGTATAACTAAAGCATAGAGCATTTAAAGACCGGATACATTTTCTAATGTCGCCAATGGCCATTCTGGAAAGGAATGGAATGGAAAAAAACTTATCCATTACACTACGGCTTCTTCTAAGTATATACTTAGTTCAGGTATTATATTAAAGCTACAGATAATAGACACTACTCATTAAATTTATTGTTATCTAGGTAAAGATTAAATAAAGATCTCTTAAGGAGTGTCCTGGCTGGTGTTATATCTCAGTTGGGACTTCCTTTGATAGTTTAATATAAATTGACGTTAAAAATTCAGATTTGAAATCCATGTTTGTTTTCGCTGGATACTAGGTGATGCAGTATCTATTTCGTGTTTCATACCTGTGTATATCTTCAGTAAATTTAAAGAGATTGGTTACATTGTAGAGAATGTGTCATTGTATATCGTTTATAAATTGACTTTCTTGTAAATATAAACTATCAATATGTTTCAGTAACCTCATCCTTCAAAATAGAGGTGCAGCATGAATATCCTTGCTGTCTTTGCAAAATTTGCCCTCAATTAAAATTTTCTTATGAATGACTAGCAATGTCTTACGTTTCTACAACTTTGCAGAACCTCAAATCAGACATCTATAATGTAGAAGAGGGGAAAATTAGGTCGCGTTTTTGTGGACAGCAACCCAGCCGAAGTAGATGCTATGTTGTAGTGATACGGTGCTGTCGTTTTTCGAAGACATTTTATGCCCAAGGTTGATGAATTCTTTGACTTGTTGAACAGGCTTTCCATAGATGGTTAGATTGAGTGTTCAATTAGATTTGTCAGTTGTCATACATTTTGTTTTGGCAACATTAACAAGAAGTCCAACTTTTGTGGCATGTTTTGATAGAAGGTCGAGATAACGTTGTAGATCAGAGCGGGAATTTCTTAAGGCAGCGATATCATCAGCGTGGCTCAGATTTTAGAGGAGATGACTTCCAATTGAGTAGCCAGATTGGCATTCGTTCTCAGTTTAATCTAATAATTGCTTTAATAAAGATTTGAAGGTATAGAAACTGGATTTGTAGATTACTTCAAGTCCTTGAGCTGTTTTGGACCTCACTTCATCATTTTATTTGCAATTTTTATTTTTCTACTACTGTGGTACCATGCAATGTTATGCCTGGTTTTGTTCTGCCGATAATTAAAATCAATGTGGTTTGATTTATATATATTAAGAATTAATTCACCAGCAGGTAGCAAGTACAAAATTTATTTGATTGCTTCAAAGAGATTACTTAATGTTAACTGAAATAAAATTGTGTCTGAACCTATAAAGACGAAGTTTGTTTCAACAGCAAAAAGTATGAAATCCATTCAGTTCCCTTTTAGACCTCTAAGGGGTAATCAGATGCCTATAAATTAATAAGTGATTATGTATTTATATGTTTCATCACTATCCTTAAAACTGAATATCTATTAAGCAGCGGATAATATCGCCTTCGACTCGTTAAGGACTTATAACATTACATAGGGATGACATTTTATGTGTTATACAGCCAAAGTCAGACGGTACAAAAATAAGGCATCAAGCGAAGGTTGTAACCGTTTGCACTCTTGTATCACAGGTGGCTTCTAAGCATTATATAATTTCATCCTGAGGTTAATGAAAAGATTTAGGAACTGTTTATTTGAACGAAGGTATGGTATAGATGATTAAAAGATAGGGGGAGATGTTGCCTCTCTAGTAGACTCCGTATCTTCCCATAAATTGGGTTTATTAATTAGGTCAGTATTAGTTAGTTAGTGTTTGGGTTAGTTGCAACTTAGGTTGGCTTGTAAGGTGGTTTTAATAGGGATTTTTTTGTTTTGTTTTTGTAGCATACTCGATAACGAGCGTAGCCTGTTGCAAGAGTGAGCAATGTCCTAGGGAGATAGCACATTTACAGTGGTGGTCTCCTGTTGCCTTCCCTAACGAATAGTCTTTATATGGCATGTGAGTTCGATTCCTTAACCACCAGACCACGGCGGCTTTATTAGTTTATTATATAGTTATTTATTGCCTTACTCTTCGGTTACGCCTGTTGATTAGACGCCCCCGGAGCTTGTGACAAGGACTTACATGCAAAGC
>JAAAKL020014810.1:0-11773 GCA_010016065.2 Carybdea cf. marsupialis auct. non (Linnaeus, 1758)
AAAATAATGATAACGTTATTCCAAGAGAAATAGTCTTGAATGTATACAGTTCACAATAAAAATGGCTTTGATACCACAATCGTAAGTCATCGAAACTATATCATACTTTATTCCAAGATATTGCTCTCCATCATTATACATATGTTGAACTACGATACGGTGCCTCTGTGCACACTATATGTGAGAGCTTTCTGAAGCAGAATAGAACGTCTATAAATCATCTTGAAATAAATGACAGATCCGCTGTTGCTTTCGAAAAATAAAGTGCTAAAGAGTGTTTAATCGACTTATAATACTGTGGTTACTGTCATACTACTGCTCCTCCTCACGCTCTAGGTTTCATAATATTTTTTTATAGAGGAGGGTTTTATATAGGAGTGACTGATCAAGGAGTAAAGTCAGTACATAATGCTAAGGGTCGATGTTCCAGGTTGTCACTAAGTGACACGAATATAGGAGCCTTTTTAACACACTGTATTAACTAACTTGTCAATTTAATGACTCGATTGTACCACTCAGGAACTAGTTTACGACTCTGCGACTCCTATTCTGCAAATAACCGATTTTTCTTTGAAGGTATTCGCTGAAACACAGCTTCAATTGCCAGCAAAGAGCTGCTTTTGACAACATCCTGCATAGACATAAAGGCTACAAGCATCCGGAAGTTCTACGAGCTCCATTTTCGAGCACTGTAACCATACAGTTTACTTTTGCATTAATTCTTCAGTGATACCAATTGAGTTTTAATCGCTCTGATGCATACTAAAAACCCTTTAATTGGCAAAATCAGGCCATTCTTGCATGAGATTGGCTGATATCTTCAATGTCTGATACAAGAAAAGGCTCCACAATAGCTGCACACTCGAAGAATTTAAATTACGGAGAAATATATCATGAAAAAGATGTTACATATAAAATACCACTCATCGGTCCTCAAAAGAAAATCAATTGGTGAGTGAAAAACTCAAGAGTTGTAATGTAATGTTATGGAAGACAAAAGACTAATGCAAAAGTTACGATTATGTGAATTCGAGACTAATTCTCTATTTCCCTCGTGATGACGGTAGGCCGTAATAAACTAAGCCTTGAGATTACAGTCAACAAACAGCTATTAAGGTATTTATGCAATACATAACTATTCAAATTTTTAAGGTAGTTCGCTGCACTTACATTTTCACATAAATGTTATTTTTCTGAGGGCTTTTTTTGAGCCAAGCAACATTAAGGGTGCACTTTTACTTTCAGGATATTTTCACTTTTGAATCTTATTTTGTGGATATTTTCCTAAGAGAATACTTTCTGTAGGGGTATATATTGCATGGATTTCTTCCGCAGGAAATTTAAATTGAGGGCTTTTTACCTACATTCGAAATTCACATTATATCAGACTTCAGGAGCTTTTCTAATGAAAATGCTGTAGAGGCCTACAATGATCACCGAAGGCACCAGGCAACGTGCTTGTCAGCTGTCAATAACTTACGTAAAGTCACCTAAGTTTTATTGCTATTAATATGATAGTAAAAATAAGGCAATTTCAACACGTTTCTACATTAGCTCTTAATGAAAACACGGTGAAAGATCTAACCGCGTGGGTGGCCTTTGCTTGTTCAACGGATAGCCGTAATGATCCTAACCGACCCTTGTAAGTATACTGATATTGTACATGTCATTAAACACTCTGCTTTTCTTAGGCATTTACCTGTAGTAAAAAATCCGCGTAAGACAAAGCGTTTGGGAACAATAGATACAGAATAGCAGGGAATACACTTAAAGGTATTTTTTTCATCACGCCTTCCTTTTCATGACAAATTCTAGTACCGATCCAAACTTACCTTTCAATAAGAGACGCTCTCATGTTCGTCGCAATTGATGACGGTTGATTGTCACCAAGCTTAAATATACTCTCAATGACGGACAATTCCGTACTAGTAGTGTCAAGCCCACAGAATGCACTCCAGTCATTGACTACCATTCCGGCACCGATAACATCACTTCCCCTATTGACGGTTCCCGCCTAGAATGACATAAAATATAAAAGGACAGAGTTATCAGTGGTTATCCTGCAAAAAGGACGAGCCCCTACGGGTAAAACTCGGTAGATGCAAAAATGGTTCACTCTGCTTTGCCGAATTAATAAAAAACAAGTAATTCCTTGATCCAGTGGTGAATGTTGAATGACATTTTCATTCAGGGGTAACTGTTCGTTGTATTTGTGGGCCAGGGATCTTGCCAAAAAGATATTCACACCACATATTTAACCTCAGTGCTCCTACTACCGGTCTTTACGTATATACTAACGTATCCCACATAATGAAACCCAACAGTCATTCTCTTCAGCCCTGCATGCATCTACACTTGAATACTATGTACTGACCAAGAAGCTAAAGCACCTTCTCGTAGCTTTCCTGAGCTAAAACTAGGTTACTTTCCTGTAGTAATCTATTTACTACTCTCAAGGAATTTAATGACGCATATTATTACTTCTAATCATCACCGAGGAAACCACTGATCACTAAAAAACACTGGATCGGGTATGTTCCGTCTCAAAGTGAGGTCAGTCGTTGGACATCGTTTCACTCCCCATCAAGCGAAGCTTACAAACAATGTTACGTAACATGGGGGACATCACTGCGCTATTTAAACTAATGGGGGCCAGTACTCGTGACCGCGCCTTTTCGCTGTTCGAGACAATAGGAACCTCGATCCAGTCATTTTACAGGGCAGTAGAGGAAACGTACGTTATTGACGAGTTCCTAAAATGGAGTTTTACACCTTCTCCCCCACTACTGTTCTATTGTGGTTGAGCCAGCAGCCATATATCAGCTTTATAATGTCTTATTAAACTTCGAACCTTAGACTTATAAACGTCGCCTGATAACCAAACATATCCATGTCCCATAAATATCGTAATCCTACCGAATGTCAAAAAAACACGAACCTAGGGGGAGACAGGTGACAATTACAGTGCCGTCAGCTTTTAAACCTACAAACATTTTTGAAAAATTCTTTGATACACAACTTATGAAACACAACATATTTATAAGCAGTATAGAAGGCCATTTATACGGCATTGTTGATTTGAATACCTGAAGTGAACCGCGTGTAATCAAATAAAGATGAATAAAGCCGGTGAGTATCGGTGGAAAAAATTACTTGCACGGAACCTGTGGGCTATTTTACAAAATACAAGTTTTCTCTAGGTCCAATTGTCAGTTGCAGTGGCTGATTGAAAAATTCCTTCTACAGGCTGATGCTATTCCTTGGAGGGAGGGCAGAAAGATCACCATGAACCCCCTCAGTTTCCGTCTCTACAAGCGAACGTGTATATCTTTACAACCTGATAATACAATAGAATTTAAATCTTAGATATAAGGAAGTTTGTTTTACGCCGGGTCAGAGGAAAAAGTTAAAAAGGTTTTGTAATCACTGCCATATAAAATTTATGCACATATAAGAACTGACTTAAAAATATTTATCGTGCCCACTCACCACCAATGGTACTTGTAAAAGCGAGGACAGCTCATCTTGATTCTCTATTGGTGTTCTTGGGTGAACCTTGAAACGAAATAGGAAACGATTATTTCTCAAAATTAGTTTTAAAAGACCTCAGAGCAATGGGCATTTGTGACAGAGTTCCGTAATATCAACCGCAATTGAAGGCTATTGAAACTTTTTATTAGCTGCATCAAGGCATCACCACTACGAGGTGAAGTTTTCCTTATTGAGAATGGAGCAACATATTCTTTGGTAACAAGCATGGCAAACTACCTACCATCAAAAATGCGTTGGGCTCGCAGAGTCTCTAATCTCTAACGTCATTCAACAAGTTTGAACAGCTTGAAAATTGTTTCCAACCACCGCATTGTCACAGCAAGATTGAGGTTACGAGGCAACAAAACACCCAAAAGAGAAATACAACATGATTAGAAGGTTCTGCGAGCGGGTATCGAGTATTCTCGCAGCCAGTAAAAGCTTCGGCATTGTATTCGGGCAGCCAATCAGCGACAGAAAGGTACCAGCATTTAATAATACACCAGTGCTAAAGAAGCTAGCGAACTGATTCCGATCAAGAAATAACCAAAGAAAAAAATATCAACAGATGAACGTATTGTCGGAAAGAGGTTGAAACTAAATGGAACATTCCCTCCTAAAAAAGAAACACCAACTAAAGAAAATCCAGAGAGTTTGTCAAAATCTACTCAATTCGTAATCGACACTTATTATATCGCTGAAGCGGAGGAGTTGGAGAGAATGATACATGATGCAGGACGTACCACACATTGAAAATTGGAAGCTCGGAAATGAAATGTTGGTATGAGGAAAGGAAAGAAAGCAGAAAGAGCAGATCCAAAAGCTCGCAAAACCATTTCCAGTAAATATTTGGTAGTGAGTCCACGTTTACAGGCAATGCCTACTTCCCAATATAACCCAACCTCTAAGAACTAGTGGCCCATTGACGATAAAGGTAACGAAAACTGATCAATTATCGTCAATCATTGCACATGCTGTCTATCGACTAATTCTGAATAGAATACAAACCCTACTTGATGGAAAGATGCGCCTAGACCTGAAACGACTTAGACCAAAAGATCTACGAACTGACAGATATGGATAAGGATATGGATGATAATGGAAAGAGTCAAAGCAAACAAGCTTAAAGCTGTCTTGACATTGATTTACTTCAAGAAAGCCTTTGGCATTATTCATACCTGCAAGATGTTACAAACACTCCGTGCGTATTACACCCCTACAATACTAGAGAATGTTATAGGAAAACTTCATTAAGGCACCAGAGTGAGAGTATTATCGGTGAAACAGAGTATTTCGATCTGTTTGCTAGAGTACTTCAGAACAACGAACTAGCTCTGTAATTGTCTCTGATTACTTTACAAGAGCAACTATAAGAGCTGACATTGACAGATTGGGTCTCCTACTTAAGAAAACGGAGAAGTCGAAGGTTAGACCTATTTGTGACCACAGACCTTGACTTAGCATAAGACGTAGGCCTGACAAGACCAACTATCGCACAATATAAGGAAGTGATCACCAGATCATAGGATGAAGCAGCTACAAAGTGATAAAACTAAGGTGTGCAAGCAACTAACAGAGATAATATTTAATCAAAAAAGAGAAGTTAAAACCAAGGTTAAGAATGGCAAAAACATCAAGATCATCGAGGGTTTCAAATACCTGGGCTATGGTATCAACAGTTTCTCCAATGACGTCAAAATAAGAAAAATTTTTGCATGGTCTGCATGCCACGATACGCAAAAGTTATGGAAATCATCACTAGCACGAATTATTAAGATTTTTCTGTTTATTGCGACAGTGGAGTCCATACTACAATACAAGTGAACTACATGGTCACTCACGACAGTGAAGAGAAATCCTTGGGTGGTATTTACACACGCATGCTGCGAACGGCACTCAACATGAAGTGAACGAATGGTAGAAGAATGAAGAGCCACATGAAAACTTATCAAATTTTCTTAAGCTTCCTGAAAGAAGACGTAGACTGGTAAGGCGCTCTGTGGAACAGCTTGAGGAGGAGGCTTCAAAAACAGTATTGTGGGAACCAACAACGGGAAGTGTACGTAGACGCAAAAGCGCAGATCTAAATTGATGTGCTGGATAGGAGCATCGGACTCTACGACATCAATGAGTTGCGATCTGTAATGTGCGATCGTGACACCTGGAAAAACTACGTACGTTAAGACAATACAATAATATTTAGATATTGACTCCTTAAATTACGATCGATCTTACGAGATATGATCACAGTCAAGTATTGAGGGATAATGCTTAAAATTCATAAATAGAAAAACCTACCAGTCCTCCCTGGTTGCTAAATGAGCAGTACGAACCCACTAAAACATTGCCAGCGACTGTTTGTCTGAAGACCTCAACTTTAAGTACGTCAGTGATTATTTCCTCTGTTTCCTAAATAAAAACAGTAATAAATCCTTCTAAATAATTAAGCATTACAGTTTCATAGAAGTGCAATGGCAAAATCACGGACATCCTAGTATGTTTCTCTTCGTTCTTTCTATCCTATCATTTTACTGATGTCTTACCTCCTCTTTACAACAAGGTCTCTTCTTCGTCTTTCTAGTTCCCTAAACTTCTCGCAATCGTTAAGGAGGAAGGGACGGAGGGGGGACATTATTGACCTGGCATTAAGTGTCCTAGTCAACAAATTTGATACTATCTAAAACAGGAATACTTCAACTCGCTTTGCAGGAGAACATAATTAAGTCGCATGTATTACTTGAGTACATAAAATATACAACTTCGTCTTCTTAGCTTGAACATGGAGCTCATACTCAAATTAACAACTGCACATGAAAATTATGAAAAACTGTACTATGTTTAATAAATTCGAATGGGCGGACTAGCCGTACATTCTTAGATCTGGATTTGTATGCATAATGATGAATTTAAAAACACATTTCGTTTGATCTTAGTGGATATTAGCCGATTTTCACACATTTGTACAATGAGAATTGATGTGGGAAAGGAAGACTTGTGCCCATCGATCTGTCAAAAGCCCATAAAATTACAGAAATTGAAAGCATGGGTGTTTAATCATAACTTTTACAAAATGATGTATGGCAATTCTATGCTAGCGTGCTTACTCTATACTCCCTGTTACCAAAGCTTAAATCCTTCAACTAAATGGAAAATAGACAGATCAGGGGTCCCTTTCCACATACGTCCATTTGACTTCAGAGACCATAATCGTCATTCTGATAGTGATGTTCGTGCTTCATTGTTACAGCAATACTGAACAATAAACTTTGACCATCTACACCAAAACGTTATTCAAAAGTACCTGCTTACTTATATATACCTACATATGTATCTATATACCTACCTACCTATAAAATAAAATACCAAGTTACCTGCATATATACCTACAAACTGACCTATATACCTATATACTTACCTACCTACCTAACTAGTCAACAAACAACTACGTAATTGGAAACTAATAGCAACTAACAAAATAACAAACTGCCTTTACTGACTAGCCTTTAGAAGCCTTTATGACTATCAGTAACAGCCTCCTAGAACTAATCCCTAATTCAACATGTTTGCTGTATAATTTTCCATTAAAGAGGATTAATAACATTCATGCAAGTGTAGAGAATAAACTAATTCTCAAATAAAACCAAACATTACCCTATCAACGTCTGGGTGAACCAATGCAACATAATCATTGCAAGCAACCACGTTTCCAAGAGCAGACAATTTCTCTTCCACTCGTTGTATTTTAACATGTTCTGGTAGAGAATTGCGAATGTGTTGGAGCTCCTAACAGACAAATAGAAAATAATATGAAAATTGTGTCAACTAGCTGTTGATGCTCGATTTGCCCAAGTTGTATTCATGAGATAAAGATTGCTCATTTACATTTAAATGATAAAAAATACTTTGGTGAACTTTTTAGATAAGTATACCTAAGTCCTTGTAACTTAATCAGTTATCCTTCGATGGTATTTTGAAATCATTACAACAATATCAAGATACGATTGTAGTCTTCCATGATGTAAAGCTACTTACTGTAGTTGTGACCATCTCTCCTTACCAATCTTGGCAAGCAAGTAGCTGTTTATGGCTTCATGACATTATGCTTCAGTTTGTGTTACATTATGAGCACATATGAAAGTGCACCATATGTTACACTAGAAATAGAATTACGGTACTGTAATGGAGCCCCCGAGAATCTTTTAAGTTGAGTAACCAAAGCTATTGAACATATTTTATAACACTGTAGTACGTATGTTCATTGTACTAATAGCAAAAGTTGGTAAAATCAGTGATTCTCTAATCTTTACTATCAAGAGCAGACTTTTTCAGAACTGGGATTCTTTTTCCACAGTCTAGAGTTCATTAATGAGTAAATCAGAAACAAAATCAATCATATCAGCATATTTCAGATCTTTTCTAATATTTTTTCTATGCTGTCTACTTTGATATTCCATTTACAGATCTGGGTTAATGAGTCCATAACTGATGTACTACATGATTTTGCATTCTTACATATCAGGATTCTACCAAGAATATGATGAGTTTCTGGCTGTCATGTGAACACTGTTGTTGTGAGTGCAATTGTTAAAAGTGTATATAGAAACAACAATATCTTTAATTATTTTTCAACCAAAAACTATGCACATCAAAATAAAAAAACTAAGTTTTTGAGAACATTTATTAGATCATTTCTATTTGTTGAGCTGAAATAACCTAAACAATGACACAAGCCTGCTTAACATTTTACTTAAAGGTAGTTAGTGTAATGCCATTTTTTTTCTTCAAACATTGTCTAAGAACACACTGTAGAAATTTGAAGCTGCCAATCACTGGCATTTTTCTTTAAATAGTTTACATAACAAAAGTGTGTGCATTTTGGATAACTGTCCGTGCGCATTCATAAATATTCTTCCATAGGCCAATATTTCTATGCATACTTTTTTTTAGCTTCTATGATCACTTGAGCACAGGAGTTTATGTGTCAATGATCTTATTTATGTGATATGGTCTATACCCTCATATGTAAACAAATCATGCATCATATTTTATTATATTTTGTGTAATTTTAAAAGGAAAACCACAGTATTATATTAAAGTAACACAATGTCTGAGTTAAAGTAGAAGCTGCTGGTTTATGTAGGGGAAAATATAATTTTAAATAATTGATAATAGAAAATAATAGATTTCCCTCAGCTTGAATTAAAAGTGCTTTACATATAAAAGTTAAAAAACATTTGTAATGTTGGCTGTACATTTAAAATGTATGCACTTCCTTACAATAATTACATTCAGTATTTACTAAAAAATGCACTATTTGTTGATCAGGACTTCTAAATAACCAAATTTCTCTACAAAAACTGAAAAACTCTTCACAAGAAAATTTTCCCTTCAGAGGGTGTCTGAGGTCAGAAGGTTTGTAAATGTCTTTAGTGTCGATGCATTCAACTATGCATCTATAACTGGACAACATTTAAGGCTTAAATCTCTGCCCAATAATATCAAACTAGTACATCATCTTAGATCTTATTTTCCTTTACCTGGTCTGTTGTTGTGTTGGGTAAAATCAGTCCATGCCTGTTACCTATCAGAGATAAAAAGTAGGTGTCTTAACATTACAACACAAAATGAAGACTAATAAAACTTGGCAGGATACAGTCTGTAAGATTACCATTCCACTGAGAGGGAAAATGGGTTATAAATTTTCCTTTTGCGTAAGAGAATTGTCATGAAGTGTCATTCCAATATATCAATTGCATGGCTGCATATGAACATCTGAAGCCTGTATTTCTGTCAATTTGGGTTCAACTGATAGTTCCAGGTCGATAGTTCTAGATGAATGCTTGTTTATCCAGTATGGAACAGTTGAATGAAAGTAATCACTGTCCAATCAGCATAATTCCCACCAAAGGATTACAAATTCCTTGCTTGGGCTTGTCAAAATAATACCCAGCCTATATTTGTGGTTTTATTCTTCTTATGACTTCTAATAGTTCATTTCCCATAATTAAAGGCCACTGCAGTTGCTAGTATCGTATAATTGTAAAATACCATCTAGTGTATTCTTCCTAAAACCCCATAAGGATCCTAGGTCCCCCATAAAAATGTAGGTTCCCTAAGCAAAAATGTTTCTGGCATCCCAATTTTATGCAGCCACTTTCCCTTGAACAAAGAATGCAACACTTTACCAAACTAGGAATAAAAGCCAATATGAAAAAAAACCCCTATACCAGTCCAAACTGTGCTGTATATCATGAAATGTGTAGGCATGGTTTGCAATAATGTATTGTCAGTGAATTAAGTTCACACTGTGTATTGTGTATGGCAATGCCATATACAATAGATTAACATACCCTAATAAATATCATCTATAAGTCCATTGCAACATCATATAAGTAATAACTTCTAGTCCAAGGATTTACTACTAAGGTAGGGTATAACACATGTACCTTCCTTCTACATTCCTTCTATTGTATATATACAGCTTGATTTTAGGGCATAAGCAGTTAAAATGTGTAGAACTGAAGGTCTCAACACAACCAAATATTGATGGGATACCCTCATTGAACTTGTGCTATGAAGCACTGAACCATCAATAGAGTTCTTTAGCCATCACCATTGGGTGATTCATTTGTCTTTCTACTCCGCATAAGCAATACCTGTTTAGTTTTCATCTGTAATTTCACCACTGTAAATGACCAGCAAGTTTGCATTGCTGTTGTCAGTTAAGCCAATATGCTCTGATATGCTATTTTCTCATAAACAAACCCTAAGCTTGTTAAAGTTTCCTCACTACCCTGAGACTATATATGATACACCACCATTCCAAAATATATTTTACATTGCAAATATAAGAGGATATTTCTTCGGCAGCTGCTGAGCACAACAGTAATGACACGTGTTGTGGTTAACAATCTGTATCACAGTAGACTTGATTGTAAAAGTTCTGACAATGGAAAGGTCTTCAACATATTAAGGCAAAGCTTTTGGATGGCTTTTGGATGGCAGGATGTTACACTTTTCAGAGGTAGCTTTAATAATTTGTTATCAACAGAAAACCTTTGACGATTTCTGAGTGAAGACCTTAGGCACCTTCAATTGTTAGAGTGCCCATTTTAGAAATTCCTGCGTTATCCATTGAACTCTTACATTTCAAAATGGCATCTTTTAAAAGTACCTGATTTTACTTCCCATATTCATTCATAATATTTACACTTCTCTTTAATGATGGTTGATATTACATATCTTATCTAATCAACAGCTGTTCCAAATCATCAGCAGCAATTGGGGCTGCTCCAAACCCTTCTTTTCTCCGTCCCCTACTACCACTTTCGTAACATACAGTCTTGGAATCAGAGAAGGACGGCATTTGTAGAGACTGTCCTGCAGAGGGAGCTCTGAATAAATTACTTTGTGGATGCTGGACTTATATAAGATGCCTGTGGTTCTGCTACTAAGCTGTTATTTACTCTACCAAGGACATCAAGCACACTGGTGTTGAGAAAAGGATTCATACGGTTAAAAATCTATATCATATGTAAGAATGACCTATGTTTATAATTTGCCAACAGGAATTGTGCAACTTATCGTTTGGCAAGCGCAGCGTGTGTTGCAAGGAGAGTTATTTCACTGAGTTCTTGAGTAACGGATTATTGTCAGTAGAGAATCTATGGTGCGGTTGTCAGATTTACCCAGTTATTTAATCTACCGAGCTTCTATTATACTATTGCAGCAACATTGATGACAGTTTAACACTAGTGCAGATATTACTAAATATCCTGTACCAGTCGAAGCTTTAGTGACACTAAGCCTTTACGGGGTATCGGACAACTGTTGTTAATTCGACATGTGTGAGCAGCATCACCCGACCATAGTGGTTGAATTGTATTGTACGACAATTTACTAGAACTACACCCTGGGTGGTGTGAAAGCATGACGCCAATCAAGAAACTATGTTTTGGACAACGTTTCGTCTATTTCTGACGTCCTCCCTTCTATTGGTAATATTGCTATTGAGCTTAGGCACTTGCAGTATGATTCATTGCTTAAACCACAAATTGTAACATCGTCAAAGGTTCTGTTCTGTTCTGTCCTCAAGGGCTTGATTCACTCTGAAAGGAGGAACCCGTCCCTGGAATCTCTTCACTGGTTTCGGTTTCTGGCAATCTGCGGCCATGTGGATCCGTAGTACTTTGCGAGATCATCACGCCTCCGAATCTTTGGTCGACCTCTTCCTCGTTTCCAC
>JAAAKL020014811.1:0-11772 GCA_010016065.2 Carybdea cf. marsupialis auct. non (Linnaeus, 1758)
TACTACTACTACTACTACTACTACTACTACTACTACTACTACTACTACTACTACTACTACTTCTACTTCTACTTCTACTTCTACTTCTACTACTACTACTACTACTACTACTACTACTACAACTACTACTACTACTACTACTACTACTTCTACTTCTACTTCTACTTCTACTACAACTACTACTACTACTACTACCAGGTCACTTCAATTTATTTCGATACACTTTGCTGCTTTTATTACGTAATGGGCACTTAAACCTTTAAAACATTGTAGAAATGTTCCTGTCAATTCTCTCATCACTTTCAGCGATAACATTTCAGGCTTTTTATGGTGAAAAATTAACACTGGTGGGCTCTGACTTTCAACAAGATAAGGTTTCCATGATTAATAGCTATGATACTCGTTAGCATGAAGGCGTTAGGCAAGTAGCTACACTTTCTGAACTGTTGCTTTTCCTTGTTAACTCTCAGTGCTTACACACATTAATATCAAAAACTTATCTGACCTTGAAGTGTGGAAACAGATCAAACCACCTAACCCTTGTTATTATTCTTGAATTTGAAAGATGGGTATCCAAGGATCTCAGAGGAAAATTGTAGGCAGTTGTTGGCTGAGGAGCTGAGCATTGATAATGCTAAGAATCTTCTCTGCTTTAGGAAAGTAAGGTAGAAATATCACCAGCAGCTCACAACTACTATGTCGTTATGTCGATTAACACTACGCCCTGTCTATCGCTACATTTAAATGAAGGCCTTTCTGCCACCCTAGGATACCATTTTAAACATCCTGTCTCTCTTTCCAATGCTCTCCCAACAATCACTGCGGCCATATGAGTGCCGTTGTACTCTAACTTACGTGTGCATTGCTGCTCGTTGCAGTGAGGGTGTTCTTCTGCATATCCCGTGCAGTATCGTCCACCATACTTTGGACTAGGGTTGTTGCATTCTCTTGTCCTTATCTTCACGCCTCCACCGCACGGTTGAGAGCAAGATCCAAATTTACTCCACTCACCCCACTGACCATCAACTGTAAAAGGTAAGAAAACAGATACTACAAATATAGCTCATTAATAGCTCATAGCTACAAATATAGCTCATAGCTTTATTAATATTAAAACTTTCTACTTTCAATGGGCTGTGTACAGCATGACAGGACGAATGTCAGTCCTTCCAGAGTCAAATCATATGCTACAAAAACGTTTCATTACATTTACACCAGCAAACTGAAAAGTTTCAAAGAGGATATTGTTCCCCGACAAAGATGTGTGAACTCCTTGACTTGGCAGTAGGTACAGTAGGTACACTTGAAGGGTAGGGAGTTTTTCCTTTGGGGTTGCTGGGTGAGGTGATGTGCTAGTAGGATAATGCCTCTAATGCCTCTAATACAGGACCCACAAATATTTCACTCCGTGAGTTATAATAATGCCAATCTACTATAGTTCGTTACCGATGTGGATCAACTGAAGATGACCGGCAAAGAACTTCTTGATCATAAGGAACTGTCTGTTAAACTGTCTCTTCAAGTTCCGTGGTACCAGAAATATGTTGAGTCAATGCTTCTTTGAAGGGACTGACAAACTAGTATCTGTCATTTGGTTTCATTTGGGAAAAGGTAAAATGTAAATGTATATGAACCCTGCACTATAATAGAATTCTATTCTAATCAAAATTCTCCCTTCAAAGCTTTATTATTTTCCCCGATAAACCTCTAAAGATGACTAAGTGTTCTGATTTTTGTAAAAAGTATTTGTGTTCAAATTTGTAAAGGAACATAAAAAAACAAAGAAAAAATTATCTAAAATTTATTTAGTAGTATGATGATGAGAACACTTTTCCACCGGGTCCCAAGGTTGCGGATAGGGGAACGGCCTTCAGATATAGAGGTTAGCGGCAAATAAGAAAATAAGCCATCCTGGACAAAATTCAGAGTTGCTTTTAGGTAAGGCATAGCATCTAGCTGCCGAAGAGACAGAGTCAAAGGTGAAGTTACCGGCAGCAGGGCAACAGATGTGAATTTGGCAATCATCAACAAACCAATGCATTGGTAACTACACAACGCGACAAGCAGATTAACGACTTATGATCAATGGTGGTCGGTGAATGAAATGGAAGTTTCTACGAGCACTTATGAAGCGGTGGCGCGCACATCTGCGTTAACCCAGCTAAAGAAAGGACATGACCATTGCAACCCGCCCATTCCGGTAAGGAAAGATTTATCAATTCCATCTTGATTATCAAAATGAGAAAGGGTCCAGGAAAACTGGTTATTATCAAAAAATGTTTGGCCTTGCTTTGTTATGTTTCTGTAACTATATGCGTACTTCCAATAATACAAAGGCAAAGCCATTTATTCGTTATTTCAATTGTACCCGCTGTGAGTAAACTTCACTTAACATCTGAACAATAGAAGAATTTGTAGGTGACTCCAGTGTGAATATTTTGCAATCTCGAGAAAACCTGCTAGTGTCTCTAATGACTCTACATTATAGTCAGACTTTTAACTGCATATCTCTAAATCATGTAATTCTATGTTTCACCTACCTGGACAGGGATTTGTATTACACATGACTGTTTCAGTGCTGGGTCCATAACACTCTTTTCCTCCGTTCTTGGGTGGCGGACTGTCACAGTTCCTTGATCTTGACTTATTGCCACGTCCACATGATTTGCTACATTCAGAAAAGTTTCCCCATGGACCGTAAATTCCATTCACTAGTTCAGAGAGAGAAAGGGAAAGAGAACAAATGCTTAATCAAGATCATCATCACGTTTGCTTTCAACAGTATTTGTTGTCTAGCATCAATAAGAAATAAATCTGATTTCTGCCAATTTTATGGAATGTGGTGTTGTGATCTAAGTTGCAAGATAGAATACACGTGAGCTCTGGTTCGTATTAGTGCATCACAACTCACATCATCCGGGCTTTGTGGCTCAGTCTCTTATCTCTTGATATCCTGTCAAGTAGTTTTCATGTTTCAGGCTGTTAGGGTCACTGTATTTGGAAATATGCAATACACTAAACCTTATCTTTGTGTGTCTTTCAACCTCGGTATATGGTGATTTATTAGTATAAAAGTATTTCTTGTCAAAAACAAACATTCTCAGTACCTGCGCATCTGTAATGTATCCGAAGAAACTTGTAAGTCATAAAACAAGGATCCTGGAAGACACTGTCTGCTGCCTTAACTACACATTCTCGATGTCCGTTGCATTTTTCTCTTACGATGGAGTTTGCACCGTGTGCTTTACAATTAGTACTCCACATGCGCTCTACAATTTCGATTCTGCAATCCTCTTTATTGTCTCTCCCGTAGAATGCATCGACTACTTGGATATAACTTCCAGCCTCGCATCGGAGACGAGCTCTTTTCTGCTGGCATTTCAGGATGTGGTGATCTAGGAAGAGAAATCACACGTAGATATGTTAAATTCATAAGGGTTGGACTCAATACTTGATGCAAAAAGTTGTTTTATCTTTTTTATGATGAAACGAACTAATGTCATACAATTGTTTTATTGCAATTTGATATTAGTTTGTGTTTGTTCAATTTGTATTTACCTCCTACGGTAATATGGTTATGTCTTGATAACGTAAGAAAGAGCACTAGATAGGCCTTGAAGGTTTGAGTGTAAAGCAATTGGTTAAAAGACGTTTTTGGTTAATTATAAATAGTAATTATAGTAAATTATAGGCATTGATACAGAAAAAGTATAAAGCAGAAAATAGAAAAAGAAAAAAAATTAATACACAAGGCCATGGTACATTCCAACAGGGGCATTCAATTGTTAAAACGTAACTGGAAAGAACTGGTAACGAGTAGGTAATGAGAGTGAAGGTAGGAGACAAGCCAGTTAGAGAGATGAGCATTTGCAACCATGGCCAAAATGTTGATCAGTATGATTATTTAGGCGTGCACAATAAGATGCGTTGTTGAGCTGTTTCCAGAAATCAAAATTAAACATGAGTGTTGTTTTATCACAATATCATTTTGGTAAGTAACAAAATTGCAGATGTTTCCTAGAATATATTATCAATTCTTTTAAAATCAACATTGCCAAGTTATCCACTTGCAAAAATTCCATAATTTGTCTTCAGTTTCATGCATAACTTTCCCTGGGGGGTGGGGGGACTTCACAGTGAGAACAACATTCCAATGGCCAAATAATATGACTTCTTCCGTCGGTGATAGGTACTCCAAATTGTTTTCTGTTAAGACTATCTTTTGTAGAGACAAAAACATTTGGAAATCTTATTTTTATCTAATTTCAAGGTTTAAAAGCAATGGCAACCATAAAACAATAAAGTTTTGATTGGCATTAGAATGTGTGAACCAGACGAAGGGAATGAATAAAGTTGGGCAACGAAATAGTACTTTTAATTATCCAGTAGTTGTAAATTGAAAAATATTGAGGTCTATAAAACAAGAGTTGATTTCAAGCAATAAAATTAGATCAAATGGCACTCTGATGAGGTGCCAACGTTTAGAAGAAGACTAATTTTTGATACAAATATATCTATAATACTCCTCCTTCCAAACTGCTAGGTCGTTAAATTAAGTTAAAAATTGATTTTGTGCTGTAGAATAAAATAATTATAGGGTAAAATCTGGTCGTTGAAGGACCTTACCCATGAATTAAGACATAAAGTATCAAAACCCATTCTCGAGAATATACATAAGTGTGATTGTAAAAATTCCTTAGATCTGCTTTCTAGCTACAATGATACAAATGCTTGTAAACCCCCACACAAAGCCTTCTTTACACGTACCTGCTTTGATAAACATAAACGACGTGACAGCCAATAATGAGAACGAGGTTATCATGATGTCTCGCTGGTCTGCAAAGAAAATCAAATGTAAACAAATAGGAAATCGATGTCGTTGTATGCTACCTTGTTTTCAGTTGGCACTGTATTTGTGTATCGTCTGGTAATTTATTATAAAAATTGGTTTGTAATATAGGAAACAGGCTGAGGGGCATATGTTATATTGGGGCCAGGGAAAGAAAACTTTGAGTTGAAATTAAACACTTGTTTTACAATGTTGATTGACAATTCATACTTAGGGGAGAGGAGACTATGGTGAGGTCTCCCTACTGCAGACAATCAGATGGTATTCATCCAAAATTTATCATGCAATTTGATGATAACAATAAAAATTGTTGACGTCATTTACTTAGCTAATGAAATGAATCACTTCAAAAGAAGGTTAAGTGCTATTACAGATACTAGAGATTGTGACAAGAGAAGAATGCATGTATAGAAATTGAAAAATTTGATTAAATATTATTGATATCAAGGTTTCCTCTCTTGATAATGGTAGGCGGCAGACCTTTGTTCTAAACTTGAAATGCAAAAAGCACTTGTCAGTATCACTAAGGCATTCAATATACATGAACAGTAAGTGTTTGATAGGCCTCAAAACCCTTACCTTACCTTCAAATGTTCACTTTTGTTTACGTCCGTTTAAGTTATTCCACATTTACGTGTAGAAGTCGTCCTAATCTGAGGGCTCTTGCGAAGTCAACGATTCTTTCTTTTGAAATCACTAGTTTAATCAGTGGGACTAACATCCATTCCAATTTCATATAATTTTGCCATGTAAACTTAAATTTTGTATACAATGGAATCAATAGATATTGGAAACAAAACATCTTAAAATTTTATTCAAGATCAACACAGATGAAATTAGAGTCTATATATTTCAAATATGTATTAAAATCATTTACAATGTGCAAGAAGTACTTCTTGGTATGAATCATGAACGACGTTTAGGGATAGCAACCTAAGTAGCTCTTTGGTAAATGTAAGAAAATGGGTAGTGTCACATTTGATGCAACTAATTATTAAAAGGAAGCTGATTCTTGAGGACGTCAAGGTACTTCTTTTGTTTCTGTTGACAGAACTTGTTGATTGTTGAAGGCAGTTGTATACTCAGACGTCACCTCTGGCAAACACTATGTTTATTTTCGGCTCATATACGGAGGATAAAGCAGTTATTACGTGTCCAGTGTAGCTATATCAAAAGGCGATGAAGACGACATGGGCAACATTCCCGGATGAGAATCAAGAATGCAAAGGAAAAGAGAGGAGTAAACTCTTAAGAGAAAACTCTCTGCTTATTCAATGCTGTGTAATACCAAGATTTTCTGAGTTGGTCGTGCAATAAATTTCAGGCAATTAGTTTTGAGCTTGATGTGGACTTTAACGATTCACTGATTCGAAACACCTACTTTGGATTTCATCAGAAAACATGATAATAACATGGAAGAAAGTTCAACCAGATAAGCCCGTTGTGTCATAAATTAATATTTTCATGTTTAATTGTTTTACTTATTTCCCTTTGCATTTCCAAACAATGAATAAGGCCCTATTTACGGTATTTGGGATCCAAATGGAAGGGTGCTAGAATTGGTTTGGATCGGCCTTGAATTTACACGGAAAGTGGTCGATCCGTCCTCTTATAGGACCCCTTTTGTACTGGATCGGGCTTAAATTAATCTATTACCAAATTAGAAGAGATACGCCTTGCGTTTACACGGGCACTCTTGGTTTCATCTGCATTCCCAACACTCTCATAAGGATATGCTCTTGTAGCGGGACTTAATTGGTCCTTTTTCCGTCCAAGCGCGCTTGAACTCTGGACACAGGACAAATTCGTTACGATATGAGCAAGAGGCTTCGAAATACGAATGAGAGGCTTTCAGAATATGTGGTAAATAGGGGCGAAAGCATTGTTTACGTCTTGGCGTATAATATTCTGCAAACTATAAAATGTGTGTTTCCATAAAAAGGCAAGGTTACAGCATCAAGTACTGTCACAGCGTATGTATTGAAGTAATGCCAAATTGTATTGTAAATTGCATAGTTATTTGTGATAACTACTGTAATAAGTCCAAACATTATACGAGAATGTAACTTTGTAGGTAGAGTACTAGTAATGAACCATTACTAAGCCTATTCATGATAAGGAAAAGGAGGGTAGTCTAAACTATGGAAGTATCGATGGGGTGTCATGATATCATACTTACTCCCATTTGCTTGCTTTCTTGTCACCAAAATTTTTTAGGTACTGACATTTATGTACACTTTGTGAGAATCCCTTCCCTTGTAGATACAGGAGGAACGGAGCTAATACCAAAACGGTCGTGTAAACGCTCTGCAAAGCTGCAGTATTGTATCCATTGGAAATGAAACTATTGGGATCCGTTTCTTTCTGTCTTGTTTAAATTGGGCCTAAATCTGGTATCGATACCAATTTGATATCGCTATTGAGAATGGACCAGTTTAGATCCGCTCTCGTGTAAACGCTTTGGATCCGCACCAGAACATGTACAGATAAAAAAACTGGCTCTACCAGGTAAATGGACATGATCTTCATTAATTCTCTATTTGTACGCAAATATAGATACGCTTGTGATTGATACCTATTGTTCACATGACCTAAAAGACAATAGAAAGATACGTTGTTTTGAAAAATCCAATCTACCGTTCATTCAGAGTTGGAAATCCAAGTGGATACTATCCCGTTGAAACATGACCTGAAAAAATAAGTCGAGATGAATTAATGCAAGCCGTGTGACACTGGTGCAACCAGGCACGTTTTCATGTCAAATTAAACTGCATTTATATGACGGCCTTTCCATGCTCATCATCATCATCGGATCGGGCGCGTGCACCGGGCCTATTTTACTCTAGCTCTCAAGGCTTCTAAACCCAGAATCACAACAGCGAGTTTCTTAGTTGTCATGTTGAGATTTCGTGAAATTTGGTCAATGTAGGTTATATATTGTCGTACAACATCGTGTTATCCTAGGCTCATTTTTACTTCTAAAGTAGTGCTAAGAAAATCGAACTGATCTATTGTAAGAATATTCAAAACATGTTTAAGCCCGAACGTCATATAAATCCAGCACGGCTCTGAAGTGTTCTATCATCCCAATGTACCTAAAATCATCTAAAAATAATGAGCTGCTTGTAAACTTATAAACTGTAGGTAGCTGCATCTCTTCAGATAAGGTGCTGAATACACCGACAAGCAACAAAGAACAAAATGCCATCTAGTTTCCTCTTTGGTGTGTTTTTCTTCATAGCTACATCTCTGAGTATCCGTAGAAAAATCCAAGTAGCATAAAACATCATGGTGTCAGAAAATTGCTGTAACCAATTACTTGTACTTTACTGCTGACAAGAAAATTGCTGTACTTTTGGATCAACTTTGACTTTGTTATTGTTACCAGAATCAATTGACATTAAGTTGTTTACAGTACCTTGAGCTTCTTTCGATTTTAGACATTATCTTTAAAAAACCACTAAAATTCGAAATGTTTTTTATTATTGGTGCAGCCTAGTCTACCCTTACTATACTACTTACTTAAGAAAATAAAGACTTCCGATTGTGATGTGCCGACTATCGATGACATAAGATTTGGGACAGCATACCATATTCAAAACTCTTCATTTTCAAAATCTTTTGAATGGAACTGGAATTGGAATTAGAATTAGAATGTGTTAAAACCACCATCCTGTGAACCCAATCCCTTGGAGATATTCCATATTATCGAAATTCTATAGGGTAAATAATACGGGGGGAGAGGGTGTTATCAATTCAATTTGTTAAACACAGAGTTCATCAATTATTGAAACTGAGGATGAAACTTGGTCAATTGTTAAATTTAAATAAATGTACGTTGCCTGCCCACTTCTTCAGGGACCTCAAATGAGGACAAATTTTTTTGATAACCTTTGCTCAGAAATATGACCAGAGAAATCGCAGTTTCAAAGCATTTTTGCGAACGAGACTACTCTATTTGCACTTCAATTCAAACGCTTACACTTCTGTAAATCGCACTCATTTTCATCTGCTCAATTGAAACAATTGAGAATTTGGACATTTAATGCGATTGCAAATAAAACGGCTGTTTCCAGCTAGAATTCTGTAATTATGATCTACCTTAGTGTACAATCAAAGTGTAATATCAGTGATAGTGCCATAAATATCACATCGCTTGGTTTTAGTGTTTTGAAAAGTTAATTTATTGTCACTTTTTGAATGTGGAAGAGGCCAGGTATTGTAGATATATATACTTTTCAGTTCTATTTTGATATTGACACCGGTTATATTTTGGTGCGGCAACACTGCAGCTGTCAATTGATGGTCATTGAAGCTACTTGCATAACCACCCCAGCCTTGGCAGATTGAAATTATTTTTCCATTGATTTGATTCCTGATTCGACACAGCCATTTGAGTGCATCTAGTGTAAGAATGAGGTGTTGTGTGAAACGTCCTAAAGCTGAAGGAAATCTTGAATCTTTTAAGTAATTTTAGTCCCCAAATCTGTGTAAATGATATTTCGTCCCGCTCTCAAACGGAACAGTTGAAGCATTTGATCAAATCAGTGGACTTGGAAGTCTTACCAAGCTGAGAGACAAAGACCATTTTCAGTAGTGAAACTATGATTAGTAGCGATGAGGACTTGATGTGCATTGTGTGTACATGATGCCTATACAGAGGTGTTGAAATGACTGGTGAGTCGTGCGTTCGGGAAAAATGTAATAACCTCGTACAACAGTACATTTTTTTTTTGCCTTGGCGGCTAGCATGAAGTTCTGTTATAATTGACGGGTGGCTAGTTAAGGGGTCAACAGGTAAAATTACAATAGGATCTTCGTCTTTTATGCTCAAGTGCGCATGCATTGGTCAAGATAAGTAAAGGTTCATAGGGAGATAACTCTGAAGTTTGGACGAAGTTGTGGATTTATGCATATAACTCGCTCTATAGCAGTTGCCTTGGCAGTATCATAAAATGGGGGAAATGAAGAGATCCAGATGAGAATAATTTAAGGCAGCGATTCGTAGATTTGCAATTATTCCATCAAAATTGGGGCTTAAAATGTTATCATGGTCATTAGGGTGCGCCATGTTTAGATATCAAGCAGGAAACAAGACGTGAGTAATAAATTCAGACGACGACAAAGTAAACACAATGTACAAATTGGCTGGAGGGATATAGGGAACCAATAGCTTATCACTACAGGCACTTCCGATATGTATCCAATAATCCAGTTTTATTGTGCACTTTTGTTTGAAGTTTTAAAGCTGTATCTCTTCTGTATTTAAAATCTTATATTACGTGTTCTATTTTGTAAATAAGAACGTCTTGAATAACATCTAATCTATCAGATGCCTACTCGGCCTAGTTCATTGTACTACAAGAATACGCCGGTAGAAGAAGAGAATTTGCCTTGTAAAATCCATGCAAGTCAATAGCTTACAAGACTGATTTGTAGACTTCTCAAATCCTGGACTAGAAATATCTTAATATCAAGACCAAACTATCTAAGAGTATAAATGAATTTTATGTATAAAACAATATCTAATAAAGAAAAATCTAAGCACATGCCTCCACCACCCTTGGTTTCAATTGGGAGTTCATTGGTCATAAGAGTTCACAGTAAATCTAATTATGCCCTCCCTCTCTTCCTTGTGGGGTGTGAAATAGTGGAAGACGTTAAAATGGGGCTGTGGTTATTTCTTGGAAGACCCTTATAAGGTCAACGTTAATTACACAATTAATTACGTTAATGAATAAGTGTTTGGTACAACAATTATTGCACATGTTGGATGTCATTAGTGTTTGCTTGAAACCTAGAGTGGCATAACGTCTCTGTGACGATTCCCTCATACCCTACCAGTGATGCATGCTTGTAACCTTACCAAACATTCCTATCTACAATCTGTTTTACATCCATACTGCAATAAATAGGTTGTAGTTTTACAGCTATATCGATTTGTTTTGTATTCTATGGAAAGTGGAAAGATTTGGAAGACTCTGGAGAATGCAGTTAGGAAAGTGAGGGTGTCATGCAGGCTCGATCCATGAAATGCAACAGCCCTGCTTCATAGCATGGAAGAAACGAATTTAAGGAAACAGTAAGCAATCGGCTTCATGCAATAATCAATCATGCATAGGTAAGGTTGGAAAATTAGACTACACTTTTCTTTATCGTAAAATTGTAGTAAATAAACCGCATTTCAAGTTTCAAGTTCAGACTTGGTGCTTATTAAATACTGCATGTTGAGACACGATTTCTCATTCCACAAGAATTTTGAGCAGTCAGGTAGAACCATTTACAAATTCTGATAAACATGAGACAGTCTGTTTTAATGGTTCAGGTACATAGGAAGAAAGCGATTTTCTTATCTTATCGACTGATGATTTTTCTCTTTACAGGCCTGCTCTACACTGTTTGCTACTGCAGTGGCTGTCTGGTCACCGTCGCTATCAGCCTTTGATTCAATTATTACTTCGCTCAGCAGCATACAAAGATAATGTACGACATTACAGTTTAAAAATTGATGATTTGATAAGGACAGACTAACTGCCCATAGGGATATGCAGTTCTCGAGGTACTAATAGACATTAACAACATCTGAAGGAGATGATGACATAGATAATGAGGCTAGCAGTAATAATACAGAATACTACGATGATTGTAATACTGCAATGATACAATAAATCACGCCCAACATCCTAGTTAAAGTAAACATTACGAAGAAGGGAAACATGATGATGATGATGATGATGGGGTAATGATGATGATTATGATGATGATGATGATGATGATTATGATGATGATGATGATGATAATGATGATTATGATGATGATGATGATAATGACGATGATGACGCTGATGATGATGATTATGATGTTGATGATAATGATGATTATGATGATGATGATGATAATGACGATGATGACGCTGATGATGA
>JAAAKL020014812.1:0-11772 GCA_010016065.2 Carybdea cf. marsupialis auct. non (Linnaeus, 1758)
GACGGCCTAGGAGGACATGGACGGATGATATAGTAGATTGGACAGGGAGGAGTGTAACGGAGAGCGCAAGGGAGACAACGGGACAAGTGGCGTAGGCGGGTGATGTCGTCAAAGTGCCCCAACGGCCAGCGGCTAAGGGAATGACGTGACGTGACCTGACCTGACCTTTTACCTCATACTCCCATTTGCTTAGAAGATAGATATGTTTCCAGTTATCAATGTAATGCTGACCTTTTCACAACATTCCTTCCTTTCAAAAATCTACACTACAACATACATAAGGCAGCTTTAACATCAAAGTGGTCATGTGTTTAAAGTGTTGGTCTGCAAAACGAGCATGCTGTACTGTCGTGTGTTCGAGTCCCATCTTTGCGGGTGATAGTCAAAGGTACCGTATTTAGCACACGCTACCTTTTACCTCCTACTCCAATTTCCTTAGGAGATCAATATGTTTCTTGTTATCTGTCAATGCTGACCTTTTCGTAACATTCGTTCTTTTCACGAATCGACACCATGACATACCTAATGCTGTTATAACATCGAAGTGGCCATGTGGTTATAGTATTCGTATGGAAAACAAACATGCTGTAGCATCCTGGGTTCGAGTCCTATATTTTCCGATGATAGACAAATTACTATATTCAGCGCATGCCGCGTTTTACCTCATACTCCCGTTTGTTTACCATATAGATGTGTTTCTTAATGTCAAAATCATGCTGTCGTTTTCATAACATTCTTTGTTTCCAAGAGTCGACGCTACGACATAGCTAAATTTGTTATAACATCGAAGTGACCAGGAGGTAAAATTGGTGGTCTGTTTTACGTTTTACCTCATACTCCCGTTTGCTTAGCATACAGATGTGATCTATGTCGTTTTTAAGACATTCGTTCTTTGCAAGAGTCAACACTACGACATACATAAGGAGACTATAGCAACAATGTAACCAAGTGGCAAGCGTCGTGGTCTCGAAAATGAGCATGCTGTTGAATCGTGTGTTGGAGTCCCATCTTTACCGAAAATAGGCATAGGTGTTGATGGTGACCCACCTAACCTTTTTTGTAATACTGACAGTTGGTCAGCAGATACATATTTTTATTCTCATCAGGCGATTCTGACCTTTTCATGAGATTCACTCATTTCACGTATCGACACTACGACATACTTAAGAATACTTTATCATTGCAGTGGCCAAGTGTTAAAATTGGTGGTCTGGAAAACGAGCATGCTGTAGCATCATATGTTCGGTACCATCCTTTCCGATGATGGACAGAAATATAGTATTCAGCACATGCTACTTTTTCAGTAATTCTCCCATTTGCTTAGCAGATAGATATGTTCCTTATTATCTAAATGAGGTTACGTTTTCATAACATTCGTTCTTTTCAAAAGTCGACACTGCGACATACTTAAGGGACTATAGCAAGAAAGTGTACAAGTGGTTAAAGCGGGGGTGTGGCAAACGAACAGGTTGTAGCAACGTGTGTACAAGTCCCATTTTGCCGATGACAGACAAAAGTGTTGAAGTCAGCCTACTAATCTTTTTATGTAATACTCCCATTAGGTCAGCAGATACATATGTTTCTTGTTATCAAGCGATGCTGATCTTTTCACAACCTTCACTTTTATGTAATGCTTCACTTATATCATCCAATATATTTATTACTGTTTAATAAAACTGCACGAAATAGCGAATTCATTTTGTACTAAAAAGCTTTATTACTGTTTATGAGGGAGATACCTACCTTTATATAATTCTCATTCTCTTTACGAGGCGACATCACTGTCTAATTACTGCTTATACAGTAATGAGGTGGACGATTGATAGTATCGTTGATCTTGCAACGGAAATCAGCCTAGTATTGTGGGATCGAGTCCGATCTTATCAGTTGATAGATCAAAGTAGTGGTATCAGCACACTCTGTTGTTACTGTAATGCTGCAATTAGGTCAACAGGTACATATGTCGCTGTTTTTTAAAGAGATACCTACATTCACATAATTCTCATTCTCTTTACGAGTCGACACCACTATCTACTTACTGCTTAAACAGTAAACGAGGTGGACGAATTTTTTAGACCTTGAGCTCATAGTAGAAAAGACTTTGCTTGCGACACTGTAAGTGACTTGCAAGATGTAAGGAGGTGGTCGAGTTGCAAAGATGCTGTGCTCATAATAGAAAAGAGGCTGCTTACATGCGTTCGAGTCCCATACTCAATGATAGATCGAAGTCGGGTAATCAGCACACTCCATAATTTAAACAATATCCGGAGTAGGTCTGCAGATACTTTCTTTTGTGCTTATCAAAGAGATATTTCCTTTTTTATGACTCCTATTGGTTTCACGAGACGACACCACTACACAGTTGCTCAACAAAAGTAGCGAGGTGGCCGAGTGGTCAAGGCAATAGCCCAATGAAAATCAAGGTAGTGCAAAAACACACTGCTGAGTTTTATGGAATGGTCGAATAAAGTCGGTAGTTACAAATTTTCGTGCTTATCAAAGAGATAGTTGCCCTTCAACACTTCCTGTTGATTTGACGAGGCTACAACACAGTAAACTCCCACTCTAGTAATATCTAGAAGACCGAATGGTAAAGGCGAAGGGTTCTTAATAGAAAAGATTCTGGCATTGTCTGTTTGACTTCCATTCTACTCGATGGCCGATCATAGTAGTGTAATCAACGAACTCCATCCTTTATGAAGTGCTCGAATTAAGTAGGCATAGACATGGTTTGGTATTTATCAAACAGTTACCGACCTCTTCTCTAACTCCATTTTGTTTTACGAATCAGCACCACTGTACACTTACACCACAAGAGAATTGAAGCCAGATGGCCTAGTGGTTGGGCTCTTTATAGATAAGATTGCGGCATCGGTAGTCGACTCCCATTCTCGGCGACGATAGTTGAATGTAATGTAATTAGCACACTGCAAACTTTTAAATGATGGTCGCATTATGTCGGCTTATTCATATTTTGGTGCTTGTGAAAATATAGAGCTACTTTTTGATGACTGCAAAAGATTTTACAAGGTGATGCCACTGTACACTTGCTATACAAGTGTAACGAGATGGCCGAGTTGTAAAGGTGTTGGGCTTTTGATTAAAAAGACTCTGGAATCGTGCGTTGGAATCCCATTTTCCACAATGATCTATCCGAGTAGTGTATTAAGCACTTTGCAAACTGTCTGCAATCATCAAAGTGTATAAGCTGATACATATTTTTCCTTATCAAAGGTATATCTACCTTCCAATAACTGCAAATGGTTTTTATGAAGAGATTCCACTCTATTCTTGTTGAATACACGTAACGAGGTGGCCGAGTGGTTAAGGCGGTGGGATCTTAATCCATTGAACCATGCCATCTCTGTGTTTCATAATCTCTGATGCCATCGTGTTTTTGAATTTCATTCTCCGCGAAGATAGATGCTAGTAGTGCAACCAGCACTCTCCAAACTCTATGTAATGGTCAAAGGATTCTTGCTGATAAATATTTTGGTACTGAACTAAAAACAATTTACTTTTCAATAACTTCATTGAGTAATTCCGAATGATTCAACGCAATTATCTCACTGTAAATGTGACGAGGTTTTCGAGTGGGAGCTGTAATGTACTGATAATCCAGTTGGTTCTTCCCTCGCGCGTTCAAATTGCAACCTCTGCGATGATAGATTCCAATTGTATTAATAGCACTTTTCAAACTTTATGAAGTTATGCAAGATCGTATATTGATGTTGGCGGCTTCGAATTTGGCTCATCGTTAACAATACATTCAATTATTATTACCTCGCAATGTTTTTACCAATCGATTTATTGCTACTATCTCTATATAAATGTGGCGAGATGGCCAGATGGTCATGGGCATGGGCTGCTTATCTATTGCTCTCTGTACTCGTGCCTTCGACCATAGGTCCCAATCGAGTTTTAAGCACCCTTCAATCTCCATACAATGGTCGGGTTATGTATAATAATGTTGACGGATACATATTTTAGTCCTTGTCACAAATGCATTAGCACTTTTTAACCTTTAGTAACTAAATACAGTTATACTAAGAGATCCTACTCTACTATCTCTTTAGAAGTCTGAGAAGGTTACCTCGTAGTTAAGGCAATAGACTGGTAAATCGTTGGGCTCTGCCTTGGCGTGTTCGAATCCTATCCTCTTCGTTAATAGATCGCAGTAGTGTAGGTAGCACTCTTCAAACTCTATGGAATTATCGAAGCATGTGTCTTGATACACATTATGGGCCTTCTGTAAAGTATCTCCAATCTTTAATAACTATAGATTGTAATACAGGATGATCTAACAGTACTATCTCTGTATAAATGTGTTCCAGTCATCGATTGCTTAAGGCGATGCACTGGTTATTTATTGGGCTCTACCCTCGTGCGTTCAAATCCAATCCTGGGCGACTATACGTTTCAGTAGATTCAATAGCACCCTTCAAAATCTTTCTTTTGGTGGAAGTTTGTATATTGATGTCGGCTGAGACATATTTTTGTCATTATCAAAACATAGCCATGCTTTAATAACTCCAAAAGGTCACCCCTCTCGATTCAACACTACCATCTTTGTTTAAATTTAACGAGGTGACAGATTGGTGAAGGCGATGGGCTGGTAATCAGTTGTGCTCTGCCCTAATGCGGTCGTAACCCACTTTCGGCGATGATAGGTTCTAATTGTGTAACTTAAAAAATTCAAACTTTATGCAATGGTCGATGCTTTTACATCAATGTTGACTGTTACATACATTGGTCCTTGACCCAAAATAATTTGTTTTAAAATGACTCCAAATGATTTACTGCCCGTTATTATCTTTGTAAATGTGACTAAGTTATTATAGTTGATTTTGCCTGAAGATCGTAATAACGTAAAACTCAGAGTAGCAAATCCTAAGTGTAGTTCCTTTAGCGATTCTTTTTATTAAATACATACATGAGCACTCTCGCTGACGAATAATCAATGTTATTTTGTATGTATGTATGTATGTATCTATTCATTTGGCATGAAAATCAAAAAACAGTTTTAAAATGTCCCGTAAAATACCATTGACTAAGCTAGATAATTACAATAATATGTCAAAAAATAAAACCTACTTCTAATAAATAAAAAACACCTCCAATCTAAAAATGCAGGGATAACTTCGTCGTCTCATCGGCCTTATTTTCATAATTGATGTATAAATTTATGAAAAGAATGGAATTTGGAAACACAAATGCCCACCCTGTGCCACTCTTAGAGATGTATAAATTTATGAAAAGAATGGAATTTGGCAATACAAATGCCCACCCTATGCCACTCTTATATCGGCCCTTGACTAGTAAACACCTGATAGAACACATAAATACTGTCTATTTCCTTCCGGATATTTTTTAAAAAACTTTCTATTCGTTTATGTTTAAACGTGGTTTTTTTGCTCGTAGACTTTTTCTTCATACTGCAGATACGAAAATTCATACATGCAAACTCATTTAGCCTAGTGAAAGTCCGACATATTCGGCCAGCTTTCCTCATAATCAGACAATATTTAATGATTACGTGTTGGAAAAAGTTAGAGTGATTTTTTAAGTAACAAGCAAGTTTTCATTGGATTTTATGCATTTCTGCCTAGTTTGACACATGTTTTTTAATGAAAATTGAAAGTAACTTGCCATGGCATGATTTATTGAATAAGCATAATTAATAACTTAAGATTCCTGATTTAGAGGATTTCCTATAGGATAAATTATCCGATTACAAATTTCCTTTACCTTCGGTGGTTTGTTTCCAAGCAGCTTGTATAGGTTGCTCCCTATGGTAATATTCTTTCTCTTTGACACCACTAGATACAGTATAAAATAAATGAAATCCTGCCTCAGAAAAGTAGCATTTGCTGTTATCAACGAGAAAAAGTTTCTGTGAAAGAACACATGTGTCAATGGCTGTTATGAAATTAAATACTGCGACGTAGCTTTAATGTTCTTCTTTGCTTCTTTTATAGAAAATAATGTATCCCTTTTGCGAGAATGTGCTCTTTCTAATCCGTTTGACCCCCTAAGTTCAAAGATGACCCCTCTACTTCTCGAAACTGTACTGACCTGAAGCGCAGGTTAGTTGTACTAGTTAATCCCAGCTCTTTCTGTTTGCTATTTTGGGATCCTCAAAATACTGTCTACATTGGTATCAGGCCTCCCGCTTCCTTTGATGCCATACTAGTCATAAATTAAAAAAGATATTCCACATATGATCAACTTTTTGTCCTTCAACTGGAACTAAATTTTCACTCCATTGTATGTGCAGCATGAATATAGAGATGAATAGTTCTTGCCACCATTTTGTTTCCTGTTGTTTTCTGCTTAATTACCATTTCGTCATAAAAGTCTGTCTTTTCTGAGTCACGATGCGGTGAGAAGTGGTAGCAAAGTATAAGCAAGCTTTAGAATACAATAAAAGGCCGGTGGGTCCTCTTGGAACTAAGCTATCAATTCTGAAACTTAACTTAGTTTATTGGAAATGGCTGGCATGAGAGATACAAGACTTTACGACCTTCTAGGAGTCTCTCCAAGTGCTTCAGAGGGCGACATACGGAAGGTAAGGCTATTGAGCAGCATTGTAACCCGTAGCCATTTCTGATTGCAGTTTAATAAACTGAACTACTTCAGTTCTGATCCGGTTTTATGTAAATGATGAATTCTGTGCAAGACCTTGTATTATTACCATGTTCTTTCATCCTTGTTTAATCAGCTTGTGGAGGTTTCCATCAGGTATAGCTATGGTTGGCGAGTTTGATTACACAATGTACTGGAGTCTATTGTTCACCATAGCTGTAGGCCTATCTATTATTATTAGTATTTTTAATCCAGGTCTACCTTATAGGGTCTTGTAGGGTTTCCCATGTAGCCCAACTTAATTATTATACAACAAAGGTGAGAGCTCTGATAACTGCTTATTATCGGTCAGACCCACATTTTGGTTGGAAATCCATCGGAATTTGTTGTCGTTGAACTTTCGGACCAAGTCCATACCGCAAGCTCGGACAGCCCTTTGGCCTTGTTTAGGAACCGTATCTTAAGTTGTTGTTGACAGCTACACTTACAAAGCAAAAAAAGCCTCTTTGTGTTATTCGTCCCAACCCTTATGCTGCAACGGAGACTCGAACTGCAATATCAACAGTAAATGGGCCCATAATACCGGTAGCCTTATACTCCACTACTCTAGCAATCGTGATGTCGGTTAAACGTGATACGAGACATAGGCTAACATTAATCTATTAATTAGATGTGAGTATTTACGTTTGCTATGCGAACTGTAAATTACCGTACATGTCATAATAGGTTATTTTTACAGGTGTAATAGATGTTTCAGATGAATACCCAGTACAATTTTCTGTTATTGGCCATTATTATTTAATCTGATCTTTGAGAAGTTGCAAAAATACAAAGAAGTTTGTTTTGTTACGTGTTTTAGTGTCTGCAGACGTTTTTATGATAGTCTATTTAAAGGGATTAAAAATGCTAGGGAAATGCTAATCAAACAAGTGTAGAAACACACCCATTACAACAGAACTTACTTCCTAACAAGTTGGTTAAACCATATTATGATTATGTTGCCTATTTCTTTTGACACTTAATAGACCTCTTCCAAATACATAATGGTATTAAGAGGTAAATGTGGCTTGACACAAAGCTTCCCCCAACTATTTTGTTGCTGCTGTGTGTTGATAGCCCTACAACACAGATGTCAAAAGTTATTTATATATATATGTAGTTTATTATGTAGTGATATGTATCAATACATGGGGCCATAACAACTGGAGGATGGGTAGTGATATGGTACCAGTTTTAGCCAAAGCATTTTAACATATACATAAATACAATGTTCAAATGAAAATCCCAAGAAAATTTGTTGCTACAGCCTAATGTAAACTGTCTTCTATTTTGTACACTCAAAATCAATTTAAGATTTGGGAAAGTTTTAAAAACAAAATAGTTTTATTATAGAAGTGTTGACAAGGTAAGAAAACACTTCCCCTTGATAGTTGTCTAGTTATTGGGAGCTAATGTGGTGACTAGAGAAATAGAACATGTTATTAATGGGGCTTACCTATCTCTGTTTGTGGAAAGCACACTACAAATGCGTGGGCTACAGGTTTGAATCCTGGTGGTAACATGCTTTCCTATTTCTGTAGCATCATTTCAAATACAACTGGAGCAGAAAGACATCCATTTTCATACAGCATCTATTTCTATTCAACACCCATTCCTAAACAACACCCATACTCTGCTAGTTTTGGTATTTCCCCCTGTATCTTCAATCTCCTTGTCTGTAATCTCCTTTTTCAGTTCTCATCTGTTGACTGAACTGAAAAGTAGGATCAACCAATTGGATATCTGTTTTCCTTTATGGTTCAAGGTTGAAACGACAAGCAAATATACATATAAAATTGTAGTGCACAGTCTGCAACGAGTGTAAACATCTTTTCAGTATTAAATCAATGCAAATATGAATGCATACTGTAAAGATGGTAGACCCTGTGGCGATGAAGTGGCAAAGTAACTTTAGTACCATATCAATTCCTGAGTGACTGGTCTATCACAGGAATAGTTTTTGTTCCTCTTTCAGACCTAAAATTTGGATGCAGTCCATGCAATTTTCATTTTCACTGTGGACTTTAAGACCTGTTATTGTAACCGTGGTCAATCTTTCAATAACCCGATCTATGCTAGGAAAATGAATTATCAAATTCATCTGGAAACAGAGCTGTAGTGACAGAATCAGGTGGTCTGTTAGCAAGGCCATGCGGAAGAGCTGCATGGGCAAAACAAAATGTGTCCGCATTGTATATAGTTAAGCCCATAAATCCACCATTTTGAATAGGAGGACTGAGCTTTTGTCAAAATGTCAACATGGTAGCCATTACGGGGCTGTGAAATAAGTTGCAATAGTTGCAACTGATTTTAGTTAAGCCAGAAGATCACAGTATGCAAGGTAACTGCAATCATTTCATTTTCTTTCTAATACTTATTACAAATTCAATCAAGTAATTTATATATCCATTTATATTCATATATATATATATATTTATATATATGCACTTATCTGTTGGCTACTTTTCTCTCTATCTATGTGGTAGGGAAGTACATTTAAAAATAAACATAACATATTTACAGCAATGAAAATTCATTACCTGTTATCACCAAGATGTAAGAAAGATAAGAAAGAAGAGAAAATTCTGCCAGAACAGCGAATTGCTGCCAAAAAGTAGTTGACTTTAATAACTTACCTAATGATATCAGGGAGGAAAATTACTTTGAAATTCAAAGAAGTCCTGAAACATTTATCTGTGTCAGTTTTTAATATTGGGACCTTTCGATACGATTTATGTATGTGTAAATTTTGAATTACTTCTATTGTATTTCCATGCCTTTTTAAGCCCTTTTATTGTTCTTTTATTCATGCGAGTTTCGAATTCTTGCCTTTTTACAGGAATCCCAGGATAACAGTGTGTGTATGTATTTACAAAATGACTGAGAAGCAATCCTGTAAAATGTATTCTAAATATATTTAAAATCAATAATGACAATATGACAATGAAAGAACAAAGAAATCACATAATACTACCTGACTACCGATAATCACAGTGATTAACTGACTCAACCTCACGACTATTTAGAAAATTTGGTGCAGAACTGTCTGATTCAAACTGCAAAAAAGCAGTGGTCATCATTCTAGTGTGACATTCCACACAAAAAGGATAAAAGAGATCTCTGTGGGATCATCCTCATGAAAATGATGAAAGGAAACCCCTTTCTAGCACACTCACTCCACAATTAAACAACCTCTACAATGCATGCCATGCACTGTACAGTACCGTATATAAGAGGTGTGCAGCTTCAGTCTATGGTTGATGGTGTATCTCTTTTTGTAATGTGACGAACGTGCATTAAAGTTTATAGCTTTTTAAAAAGTATTGAAATAAGATATTAAGGTTTCTTCAATGAAGTATTGAATCTTCGTCTTCCTGCATTATTGGTATGGCTTGTCATAAAGAGTATCATAATGTAAGTTTTACTTTGATTATTCTTGCCACTTGCCACTCTGGAGAGATGTCTCCCCTTCCTCCAATCAAATTTGCCCTGTTATCTTCCACTTAAATACTACGTATTTAACATCTTGCATTCCTACCTCTAAAATTACTTAGGAATTTGTCTCTAGATTGAACTTCCCCATATAGTCTGGCTCTTTGAAAAGACTGAAAAAATTGAAGGGCTATGTATATTGCAATAGACGAGATGAACCGTATAAGGGTTCAAGTAGAAGGTGCCATAGACAGACAAATATTTCCAGGAGAAGGAGAACCTTGTTGGGTGACCTTGTTTAAACATTGTGGGAATGATGGCCTTAAGGTAGAGAGCAAGAACAAGGAGGAAAGGAAGAGATTGTATATTGACTACAAGGATTTCTTCGTTTACTTCACCATCCATGGTTGGTACCCTCAACGAACTTGAGCTACCTGCAGACAATTTCCTCATTTTTTGACATTACCTTCAGTGGCATTGACATTTTTCTGCATGGTATGCATATGTGAAGTTTACTGAATCATGTCATGTTGCAATTACTAAATTTTGTGGTTAAATTATTTATTCACTATGTATTATATTATGTTCAGTCATAGAATGTAATCAGGTTTGTTATATGTTATAGTGTAGTTGCTGTACTGCTGCTCCTAGTGCCATCTATAGACATTTTATCTCGTCTCTCTTTTAGGCATATAAACGTTTAGCAAAGCAATTTCATCCAGACAAAAATCCAGATGAAGATGCTGCAGAAAAGGTAACCATTTGCCATGAATGAACTACTGTATAATGGTATCTCATGGTATCAATGGTGTGATTATCCCCCCCCTCCCCCAGATAATAGATTACTTCCATATGTTTAATTCCCTAGATGGAAATTGATATTTTTTTTCAAATTGAAAGTGTTTTCGGCTATTGTGAGACTCAAATGGTACAGCGATCAACATGAAAGATGTCATGTTTCAACATACCCAAAAGCAAGAGACCAGATACATAAATGTGTGAAATGATGATAGGGTCAAGTAGGTTGGTGCTTAAAACTACCATTGTTTGGTAATGGTTTGCTTTAATTCAAAAACGAGAACAAAAAGGCTCTAGGGAAGTGCTGTGACCCCATGCATAGTTTATGCCAGTAAGAAAGCATTCTCACTAACCACAACAACCATGTGCTTTCCACAGATTGCAGCATTGTTGTCTACATATTTTCTTGCCAGTGTAATTTGTTTATGTAAGCTGCATGACTTTGAGGTTACTTGACAGAACTAAGTAACATGCTCTTCAGGTATTTGTCAAGCATCAGCTCCTACAAGGAAACAATCATGTCAGGTTTCAAAAGCCAAAAACACAACTAATCAATGCAACTCTGTCATAGGGCATCACTTGCTTGAAAACCCAGACTGTGCAAAAATGTATACAGATGACCATCTCCATATAATAGGTCAAGCTAGGTCTGCTTTTCACTTGCCCATTGAAGAATCTATCCACATCAAAACAAGATAACTGTTGCTTTTGTAGATGGAAAGAATTTGTCTCTTCAGTGGGCTTTTTTGGGTAACCATTCAGTTTAACATACACTGATTTGTCAAAACAGTACTAATGCATTGGGTGGAGTTCTAATCAGCCTTTAAGAAAGCACATTTGGGTATGTGTTGAATATAATTCTCGTTCGCAAGCGCTGATTCTTCGAATCGCTTAAAATCAGAGACGCAATCCACAAAA
>JAAAKL020014813.1:0-11771 GCA_010016065.2 Carybdea cf. marsupialis auct. non (Linnaeus, 1758)
ACTTGACACTGTTGAAATTTAGTAGATATATCAATCAAATTTAAACCAAATTTAGCCTTTGACATCATTGCTATATCCAATGTAGCACATGCAGGCATTTAATAATAATAATAATAATAATAATAATAATAATAATAATAATAATAATAATAATAACAATGTCATCTTCCAAGGGGATTCTCTCTGACCACTTTTATTCTGTATAGCACTCTTTCCTCTCTCTAAAGTGTTAAAGGAAACAGGATTTGGATATGCGGTTGGAAAAACTGAATTCAATTCAGAGAATCAAAGGGCAATCAATACTTTAGCTATCCCCGTTGTAAGCTACAGCATCAACATTATCAGGTGGACACTGCAAGACCTACAGAGGAAGGATCATAAGGTACGAAAGCTCCTCACCTGAAACAGAATGCATCACCAGAAAGCAGATGTGCAGAGGTTATTCTTGCCAAGAAGGGAAGGTGGCAGGGGTTTGATGCAATTAGAACTATCATACAAAACTGCAACTATTAGTCTATCCACTTATTTACAGTGCACAGTTGATTGGATGCTCCAACTCATCCTTCAACATGAACACAAAGAACACAGAGTCAGTTCATAATGAATCTTTACGATATATATCAGAGCTCGAACTACAAGAAACAAACCTCTTCTCTGACAATGATCTACCAACTGCTCAGGCAAAAGCAGCTAAACGGAAGGCACAAGAGTTAGGTTTAGCTCGCATGAATAAAACATGAAAAAGTAAGCCCCTTCATGGCCAACTTCCTGCATGGAGCAGCAATCTTGATGTTAACCAAGAGCTAACCCACCAGTGGCTGTGAAGTGCTGGACTAAAGGCTGAAACTGATGGCTTTCTGATGACTGCTCAAGACCAAAGTTTATACACCAGAAACTGCCAAGCTGCCATTATATGCAATGGCACTGATCCAAAATGGAGCTACTGTGGAGAATACAACGAAACAATTGATCGTTTAGTCTCTGGTTGTAGTGTGTTGGCTCCTAAGGAGACACAATAAGGTGGGACAATACCTTCATTGGACAATTTCTAGACACTATGGTACTCCTGCCGCTGAGCAGTGGTACTTGCATTCATGACCCAAAGCCTGATGTTGAATGTGACCAAACAACTATTTTGTGGGATTTTCCAATCAACACAGATAGAACAATCAAGGCCAACTGTCCAGACATCGTCATCAAAGACTATACTGCTAGCACATCCCTACTCATCGACATGACTGTTCCATCTGACTGTAATATTTCAGTCAAGGAGTTCAATAAAATTTCCAAATACAAAGACCTACAATTGGAAATTCAAAAATGTGGCAGGTTGTACCTGTTGTAGTTGGTGGTCCAGGAGTCATCGGTAAGAAAGTTTCTAAATTCGTTGTGAAAATACAATACAAGGCAAGCCTAGCATATCGGAGATCCAAAAGGTTGTCTTGTGTGGCACAGCACACATCCTTCAAAGAGCACTTTCCATGGTAGAGTAGATAAGAATTGCAACTGGACTGGGATACTTGCATCAAAGTATTTATGTAACTTGTAATGTCACATGCAAACAAGCATTTTCATTGGTTTTAAACCTAATTTATTCGTTTACACTGTACCAGTACATATCTATTTTATAAATGTATAAAAGAAATATTAAATCAATTTTTATGTCACTGTCCTCCATGACTCAAGTAAATCATAAATGGATCCCAGATGCAAGAGCCCATTGATGTGAAGTGGAACATCGCATGAGAATGCCTTCTGCAGTCACAGGTCCCTGAGTGGTACCCGGTTGCAGATTGTACTTAACCTTAAGAAAACCTTAAGAATTTAAATAATAACAATGATGATGCTACTGCTGCTGATGATGATAATGATAAATCATGATCATCATGATCATGGTGAAGAAGACAAAGAACAGAGAAATGTTTTCATTGCTCAAATTGTTACAAAATCGTACTAAAGTCACCATATTTGCCACTTTGACACTTTGTTGCTTAAGGCTTAAGCTTCTGGTTGCTCTGCTATTGTGGTGTCAAAGCCAATTCCAATACTCAATTTGCTAGGGCCAATGCAATGAACTTGTCTCTTAGCTCAAATACAGAATAGAGGAAAATCATAGGAGGCACTAAATGCATCCATTATTAACAAGTTTTCTTCCACATGGGTCAAAAAGATATCCTATAATTAAGGCTAGTGCAGATAATGTACTTCAAAAGCAGATTGTTGCAGAATTCATGATCATAATAAGTGAATTGGTGTCTTTTCTTATTGTCAATTGTTATCACTCTCCAATTAACCTTGAACAACTCACTGTCTCAGTTTTAGGTCAGTTCTGAGAACATCATGTAACAGTGAAAGTGTCTATGTAGGCTTGGTACTAAAGTACTAAATCATATCTCTTCTGTTTGTAACGTAAAAACATCTCTGTTTATTGATACACAATACATAATGCATAAAAGATACCTAGGGAATATGCAATAAATATTCTTCATGACAAACAAAAAATAGTGCGAGGGCAGCAGCATGGCATGGCAAGGTGTGACTGGAAACGTCATGATACAACCATTCCAGTAGATAAATTATGTCGAAAAAGAATGACAATATCTGATGGCACTAACTAGGCGATAATCGGCTGAATTCTACGAACAAATGATCGATCACAAGTGATTAAAGCAGTCAAAGACACATGTATATACACCATTCTAAAACATTTATGGAATGTACAATTACTCAAGAAGATAGGTGAAAGGATATATATTTTACATTAAATACAGTGTGATCTAAGCATGGTTACAAATGATCTGGCAAGTATTGGTACATTTGTTTATAATCTACATCATACACTATTGTGCTAACGACTGTTATGCTCCGTATGAAAACAAATGTAAAGATGTTGCAATGCCTGTGACTATTCAAGTAATCATGAGAATGACAATTAAATAATATCAAGAGGACTTCAAAAGGTCAAAGTGGAGACCCAGCAACCACCAGGCCAAAGTGGCATTTCTATGAGGCCATGTCATTCCTCCAAACTAGCATGGACTGGTGTGTTTCCACCTTAAACTGTACTCTGGAGAAGCTAGGAGTAAAGTTTTGTGGCTGGTTGTGTTATGATACTTTGGTTTCAAAAGGGCAGTGATCATTGATCTAGAATTCCATAACGTACATTTAATGGACTCGATTTTGAGCAAACTGTAGGTTAGAATCTGCAACAAGTGACCAACTTGCTATGGTGTTGTCATCCCACATTCACCTCTGGTAGGTATCAGACGAGCATTGAGTAAAGTAAGTACTGATGGAGCACTGGTGGAGTGCATATTTAACACCAATATGGTCGTTTTAAGAAAAGCATTATGTCACTATTGGAGATATATACTCCATATCACACTTCACCAAAGATCTTGAATGCTCTAACTTTATTACACGGAGTTCAAATTCCATTTCTTCTCTTCTTAAAATGGTACTTTTTACTGACAAGTTTCAGGTAAGGGGAAGCTTCAGATGAATAGTTGAAGAAACATAAAAAAGGTTGGCACACATGAAAGCACTGCCTACTAAAATCATATCATACAGAGACTGGGAAGTATTTCCCCTGTCAGGCAATCGATTTCTAAATCTCAACCATGAATTGGTTAGTATAGCATATATGAACATTCTTCCTCTACTGGTTATTCACAAAATGAATGTATTTTTTTCTCTTGTATACACAATGGCAGCACTCTATTTTTACTACTTGTTTAAATTTGAAAGGCAAACTGATCATAGTATGAGCCTGTTAACGGTGCCACAGTAGAACTACTACTTCTGTCATTGAGTAGAACTTCTATTGTGCTGATACTTAAGCAATTTTAATTAAAACTAAAACTTGGTACTACAATTCTTTGCAGACCATCGTTACGCGCTGATTTACTTCTGCTTTTAGTACAGTAGGCGTACTGATTATAAAACACAGCATTTTCCACTAAATATTTTTTGGCAAAAAGTGCTCTATTTATCAGGGAAAAAACCTTAAGAATAGTATATCACGTCAGTGGCTGTCCGAGCTCAATAGCTAATCAACAACACGTTACGGTTACAGGTAGGTTACGCTTATCATAGTTTAACCTCCTTCTAATGCCTCCAAAGACTTTACAGTGATTTACGTGTAAATTAAACGTACCTTCTTTCTCATTGAAATTGGAGTTTTTGATCATTCGGATGGCAATAATAGCAGGTAAAATGACAGTAGCATATCCTATCAAGTTCCAAGCTAAGCTGTGGATCCAGTTCTGTTCTTCATAAATCCTATGGTAAAGATTATGTTCGTGCTTTTCTGTCGTTTGCCGTAGATCATCGGAATCTCCTTTCTTAGATTCCGGTGTTTTCTCGATTGCATTTCCAAAAACAATGCCTATTAAATAAAGTGTGACAAGCAAGATAGGAAATTTGTGTCTGATTCCTAATCTGAACACACAACGCGAAGAGATCAGATGCAACATTTTCAGTTCCAGTCTTGATGGAGCACCCGGTAGTAGGTAACCGAAAACTTACTTCTAGAGCAAAAGCGGAAAAGAATTAGTAGTGGATCTCATGCAATAGTCTTGTTTTGTACCTATTTGGAAGTTAAGGCAAACTGAAAGTATAAAAATGCCATCCAGTTTCTATCGAACTTCGATTTCTCTGTTTTTCCTTCGCCCTCCCTTCCACGTTGACGGTAACGCGAGCCTCGAAACCAAGGAATGACATCAACCGCAGAGTGAAGCCAGCAGACAAAGGCTATCCGGCTGTGGGCATCTTCAGATGTGGAGAGATTTGAAATTTTGAATCTCGGATTATTTACTTGAGGGGAAGGAAGGAGAGGTCAGCCATATCAAATCTGTTGCATTAACCTCAATCAGTTATCCATTGTCTATTATCTAAAAAATAGATTAAATTCAATGAAGAATAGAGAGCAAAACCCTATACATAACATCCTCGATGCAATTTTTCAAGCGCATGTCATTTTTTCCACTTATACTTATATTATCATAAGTCCATCTCACTTGAACAACACAACGTGGGAGCAAATACGTTTGAGCGTGGCCAAATGTAGATGCGATTGGACAATTAGCAAGGTATTTAGGTCTCCTAGAAAGCCATAACTTCCAATGGCCTGAGATGTATTATGAGTCTTGTAGAGAAGCACAACTGCTCCCTAAATTAGCGCGAGAAAGATTGCATCTCAGCGGGGTATAAGTGAGAAATGAGATGAGATGAGAGCAGTGGCGTATCCAGAATTATTTTCGAATGGGGGAGGGGGGCATGACCCTGGACGATGACGCCATTTGACTAATAATATAGATCAGAAGGCAAGGCGTGTCCACGGTAGATTTAAAACTCCTTTAAAACACAAATAAAATGGTAAGCTTAAGAATGAAAAAGTCCCTTAGAATCTAATTATCCCAATTTACACGAAAGTTAATTTCAAGTACGAACGTGGTAGCTATCTGGGCATGAGTTTACCTGAAGCAGTAGCAAACGTTAGGACTAAGGTAATGTAAAAGTGTATCCAATTACGAATATGTTAGTATTAAGTTTTTGTAAAACTAACAAGAGATTGTAATCCAGCAAACAGTGAATTTCTATCAGTTCTTCTGACAAAACTGGCATTAGATGTATTCCAGAGCTCGTTAACTTAGGGAAGCACTTTCACACGAACATGAAGCAAGAGTTGAATACCGTAAGTTGCCTTCTAAACCAATTGTAGTTGAAATCAGTGTCAAAGCAGGATATTGCCGCATTTAGACATTCCTTGACCTCTTTCGCTGTGATACATGCCCATTCCTTCCCGATTCTAAATATTATTGATAATAGATTTCTAACAATTGGCAACATCTTCAGTTTACGTCGTTTTAGTGTGCAGAGTACAGTATTCGGAACTCCCACTCTCACAAGGGAGTTTTTATATGCAGAAAATGCAGCTGTCTCAGCTCATCTTGAAGCAGACAACAAGATAATAAAGAACAAGTGTACTCACGTCAGGTAAGTGCGCTTAGCCTCACCATCAGTCTGAGAAAAGCAAAAGTCATCCCAACAATTGGAAAAGAATATGTTAAGCTTTTAAACAGCTTTGCCTAGCGCGGCATTGCACTTAGCAGGTATGTTAAAACTTGCTGCAGATGTACAATGCAAGATATTTGATAGCAAAATTTCTGTGGTTGATTTTTGCCGTTGGTGGTTGGCACCCTTAGCTACTCGTAGAAAATTGCATATTCTTTAGGTCTTATTTCATATTCTTTATATACTCATGAAAACTTATCGACTGATGTATAAACTATGCATATAGAGTAGAGTAGAGTTTTTGGTATCTTGTTTATTGAACTGACCTGAAAAGCCTCCGTATATTCTTTTTACCGTACGTTGAGTGTAATCATCATCATCATCATCATCATCATCCATAGTCATGGGTAGACCGTTGGTGCATCCATGACTTGACACGTGTCCTCCATTCAATACGTGACCCTGCTGTCTCTGACGTTTCCCTCTATCCGATCGTCCTGCCCTCGCAGCCGTAAAGTAATGCCTGTCCCGTCCTCGTGGTAGCTCATGACGTCACAGATTAGAATTAGAATCAGATCCTTAAGAGGAACTCGCGTATTTGAGATCAAGGTCATCTTTCTTAGCGAAAGTAATGAAGCCTGGGAAGAGTCAGTTTGTTTTCGAGAGGATACGGTAACAAAACCAGTCTTAGAAACAGGAGACGTTTCTAAGTTTAGGTTACGTATCAAGAATGAATATACTGTGCCATCAGGTCTTGTAATGCCCTAAAACTCATGCCATTTTCATCAACCTGTGCATGTTGGAGCGCATTGTCGACCATGTCATGCATGACAACAAATGCCAGAATCCGAATGGATATTCAGCATGACTTTCGGACGTGTCTATCCCAAATGTATCTCAGTATCATACAAACTAGCTAATGAGAAGGAAGCCCAGTCTTCACATTAAAGCTCTGAATGATCAAAACGTAAACTTTTGGTCTCGTATTTTTAGAGGAATTTTTTTGATAATGGATAATCGGTCACGTTCAGTTTATTTGGAAAACTATGTACTACATTTTCCTGCGAATTTCTTGAAATTTTGTTGGAATCTTGCTGGAATCTTGTTGGAATCTTTTAAGATTTACCCCTTCGTAGTTCCCCGTATCAGATTAATTTAAGACAAATTGATACGCGTACCCGTGCCAAATCGAGGTGATAGACACCACCCCAACATAGTTTGGAAACCCAGACCTTCCACGAAGTTCAAATCCTCTTCAAGCTCTTTAGATTCTCAGTGCTTTTGATATTCAAAACAATCAGAAAACCAACAGGAGAGCTTACCTGTCTTAAATCAACAATACACTACCGATGCACACAAAAGAAGCGTTCTTTGAATGAGGCTGCGAAAAATGAAAATCTATGAGCTCGTAGGCTCTTGTAAAACAGACTCCTTCTCTACAGTCAGCAGAAGGCCGAAAACGTTTATGGCTAATTGTCTTTATCTCACCAGGAAGTTTTACAAACAACATGACCTCAACTGATCAAACTTCTTACTTTGAAAGAGCCACAGTTTGGAAAAATCAGAGACGAAGAACAAAGTATATAACAATGATTCAGTTCTTCCTCCTTGGAGCAGAATTCTCTTTGATCATTCCAACTCTTGCATTCTATTTAAGAGAGTTGCATGCTTCGAGTGTGCCAGTATTTTTTGGAATGGTCCATGGTGCATATGGCGCTGCAGGAATCATATCCAGTTTATTATTTGGCCGAATTGTTGACAAAACACTTCGCTTTCGAATATCACTTAGTTTGGTAAATGCAATAACAATATCCGGTAATGTACTGTACACTCTTGGATACAGTCCATATCTGATCATTTTGGCACGATTTTTATCGGGAATAGTGGAGTCAGTGTATCCCATAGTTTATGGTGAACTAGCACGATGTTACACGGTTCAAGAATTTCCTCGTCATGCTGGGCACTTGATGACTGCATTCTGTATCGGCTTTTCCATCAGTCCAGGATTAAACATGGTTCCCAAAAATCAAAAACTTGAAATAGGATTCGCCACGATTCGTTACACGAATGCACCAGGAGCGATACTGTTTTGTTTGTACTTATTACAATTCCTTGTTGTTTATTTGGGTTTAACAAATCTTTCACTTAATAAACAGAGAAACAATATAAATATCAACTATTTAAAGAAGATGGAATCAATGCAAATGAGGAACTTGACAGAATCTGGAAAAGATGACGGGGAAGAGCTACTGCATGATCATCGTGAAAGCAGCGCTGTATCCGATCAGAAAATTATTGTTAGCGAGAAAACAAGTTGGGAAGTACTAGTGGGCTTGATGAAAAGAGCAGAAATACTGATCTTGCTGTTCGGACAAGTGGTTTGGGCTTACAGTTTGGTAAACGGTGTTGTCCTATTACCCATCACTGCTATTCGATACCTGCACTTCAATCATCAACAAGTCGCCATTTTTTACATTGGATCTGGTATACTCTTTGCAATACTTCTTTACGCAAGTTCTCATTTGATTTCCAAGTGCGGACCAGTCAGCATTTGCATATCTGCATTTCTAATGAACTTTACTGGTTCGTTCTTTTTGTATCTAACTATTTTATCTGAGAGACTTCCTCTCTCATTCAGGGCTGTGTTTTTTGTTGTGTTTGGTCTCAGTTACTTTCTGGCTTGGCTTTTGAATTCTGTAGGTCTAAGGTCGACGTTATCCAAGCATGTACCAATGGAAGATCAAAGTTTCTCTCAGGGCGTATTTACTATGGCAGAGCAGATTTCCGGTTTGGTCGGAGCATTGACCAGCGGTTTTGCTTTTGAGATTCTCCAATGGTTCAGTTTATGGGCGATAACTATAAACACATTGGCTATCTTCTTATTTGTCATTTTTTACCGCAAACTGGAATTTCCATCACGGACATAGATACAGAATATATATTTTTTACCTCCGGGACGCACTTAATTCTATAAAAAATGACTCTTTTTGTAGTGGTCATACCGTTTACAGTTTATACACATATCCACAATAAGTTTGAAAAGCAGTAATGAGATGCAAATACTATCTATTTGAAACCTTTAAGAAATCGCCAATTCGATCTTCAATTCTTTACCAGCATTTAGTTCCTCATCCGTAAGACGAAACTTCTGTTAAGGATTTTGATAGTAAGGCATCGTACGGGGATTTGTCTGATTGTTTGTTTGTTTGTTTGGAAACACTAATTTAAGTGAGAAAAATCTAGCCATTTGATATTTGATATTTATCCATATGATACTTTTCATTACATCTCATCATTATTAGGAAAATACTCTCCTCTATATATTAACGTGTTTATAAGGAAGAGAGTTTTCTCTGTGTGTTAGGTTTTTTAAAAGTAATTTTAGAAGCTACAGCTGCATATGCTCTAAGTTCAATTTGATTTTATGTCTTAAGTTCATGGATCTCACGTTTTGCTAGTGAGCACACCATGTCTGAAACCATCTCCATCTCTCTCCTCTCGCTATAAATAGGGACTGGCTAGAAATAAAAAAAACAAACCCTAAAATATTGTTTTTAAGCTGAAGAAATCTTCTTTCAAGTTTGTAAAAATAATGAACAACCAAAGGAAGTCTGGAACCCACAGTTTCTTCTTGTCATATTTTCCACATAATTTACCTTTGTCCTTTAGTCAATTATCAAAACTTGATGTTATAACGACAGTTGATAGCTTCTCATGATTTAGCTTATGGTTTGCACTTTGTTCATCATTTTTAATATTACGATTAAAGGGCATCAGTAGTTATGCCAGAGTATCGTTTTGTATTGATGTTAAAGAGATGGACTTTTTGATATATTAAAGAAGTTGACCCCACCAGAAGAATTTATGAAAAGCTACCTTGCTCTAACTATTACGCTTTTGTTATTAAAATTACCAATTACTGTGTCTGAAGATGTTCTATCAGTTCGCTGCAATTGTAGGAAAGTACTGATATATCCTTTGAATCTGTAGGGTTGTTTCTGCTCAGACGTCTATTATGATAATATTTGCACAACTTGAAATAAATTTCACTTTAAGGCCAACACGTCAATAGAAACAACAGCTGAATACACAAGAAATATACTATATAAGGCTGTTTACTCAGCTTATTTAACTGACGTTTGAGCAATAATAACTCTAGGAATCACGCGGCAAGCAAGCACTCGCAGCCAGTCATGAAGGAAGGTATGAAGAAAGCAACACGTTGCCATTTACATCCAAGACACGCCCAATTAGTTGCCTGTTCTCACGTGTTTTGCCACATATTTTTATGTCATTCAGTCAGGTTCAAATATCTGACCTGAATGTAAACTGACATAGGTTGATTGATCTTTTTATACAAGGCACGCTCTTTTCTCAGTGCTACTGGTTACTTGAGTCATGATCATCTTTATACAAGGTACCATCATCCTAAAGGGAATTATCTATACATCACTTCACCAAGTTCCTATTCTTAGATCTCGAATGGAAGGAAGCCTGGAAAACTTGCAAAAGTAAAAAAAGGGAAATCTCATGGCCGGGGGAGAGGGGGGTCGAAGGTTCAAAATAACGATAAATTCAATATCATTATCACTCTGAAAAAAAAGTTAAATGCTTACGAGTATCATAACAAAGTCAAGATTCTATGCAGTAAAGCATGATACAAAAGTGAATGATTTTAGTATAACTCATCAATGCCCAATGATACATCAATAGTTTCACGTCCTTCGCCGTCGATTTGATTCTAAATTACAAAGATTAATAAAAACCAATAATTAGTATTTAACTACAAAATTATTTCGGAAAAGTTTGACTTCATGCATGGTGAGATATACAAGTTACCCAAACATAATAAAAAAAAATAATATAAAGAATCATTCCTCTTAAATTCGTACTCTCTTGTCTATGTTTAACGTGAAATGACTACTTCTCTAGAACATTACGGAAATCTACTGTGATATATACTACTCTAAAACGTGTTAGTGTTCATGGATCGAGGTATAACAGTTCAATCACCCGAAAATTACTGAACTTACACTAAACTGGCGGTAGCCCCAAAATAGAGACGTTTAAACGCCGTAAAAGGCAAAAGTCGAGCATTTACATGAAAAATGAAAGGGAAAAGAATACACTCTACTTGCTCAAATTTACAAAAAGAAAAAACAAATAGTTTCAGTGAAGTTGTATACTGAAGGGTGGGTTGGTTCCAACATAAGCTTCACCCTCTTTTATTACCCTATGTACTTCTTTAACCCTATTCCTATTAGGGGGGGGGGGGTAATCAATTTACGATTTTAAATCGTGATTGCTCTAAAGCTATTCAACATTTTGGCTTGAAATTTTATGAATTTTTCTAAAGTTTACTATAGCACATATTCAAATCTATTTTATTCGGTCACACCTACTTCCGGTCTTGCTGTGACAGAAATGACACAGTGCACCAGCTAGTGACTGAATTATTGTTTTGAATAACAAGGATCTCTATTAATTAGCTCTCTTTACCAAACCCGACCCTTTCACTCCTTTTGAAGGTTTGATTTGATCCTCCTCTATGTTCTGGAGTAATAGATATTGAAAGCTAAGTTTCATTAATTAGAGGGCGGTTTATGTAGAGTTTTAATCCCTCAGTTATCTTAGTTAGGCAGTTCTAATGGTCATTTATTAGCATCATTTGTAATGCTCGAGTATCATGAACAGCGTCTTAGGTCTTTATGACAAGTAAGGGAATGATCTTCCTCACAGATTCGTCATTGAGCAAA
>JAAAKL020014814.1:0-11771 GCA_010016065.2 Carybdea cf. marsupialis auct. non (Linnaeus, 1758)
GTCTAGTTTTTACAATATTGTACCATAAACCCTCTGAGGATGATGTAAGACACATCGAAAGCTTAGGAAAATATATACGTTATACTTATTCAAGAAAATTCGTCATGTTTCTACGAAATTTAACTTGGGTGTTTTTATTTATTTCAAGATTACGTTTTCCACCCGGAACATCTATTGCTACTATAATAAGGAATGCTTAAGTTAGATATCAATATTTTTCGCAAAGAGATGATAACCAGATTAGACAGAGATTCATCAATTACCATTAGTACAAACTATGTACATTTTAATAACATACAAAATATGGATTGTGCAACGTGATTTGGCAAGGTCACAACTCATGCCAATCCTGTTTATGTAGTCTTTATTTACTTATCTAAGCAATGTCTACTGATCATAGCATTACAATCCCCTGTTTAAACCTCATCCTCTTTAATAGCCATAATCGGGTATTAGTGTTGCTTACAACAACAATGGTGTCGCTCTAAACTTAAGATTTGACAATTTGTCTATTGGTGTCATTAACAACATTAACCAAGGATTCTCGACTGATTGTATCACCATAAAAGGAATGCAGACCGTTTGTTCCCTGTTTGCAGGCAGTGGATTCCAGAAGAGTATGATGGTGTGCTATTTCTGGCTTCTTTTCATTGTGAGAGCTCTCTCCACTAGCCGGAGATCAACAAAATGATATCCAGTTAAAGCTAACCTTGAATAACGTCTCCTGACATAATTCTTTTATTCCTACTTAAATGCAATTTCGTTTCTTTTCTTGTGTTATTAAGCTTGACATCTCGGAAGAAATACAGTATCTTTAAGTCCTGCGAAAGAACGCCTCCAAGGTCGCAATGGGATAACAAAGAGAGACTATATATTTCTTGGCCGATCTAAAAGACAACTATTCCTTGACTTTACATGATTTAAACATCCTGCCTTGGCGTCCAGTAGGTTTACGCATATTTTAGTATCCTGTTGGAGAATATGTAACTGTGTCACTATAGCACAATTTCACCCGTAAAATATTTACAGTTGACTGACCGCTTCCAAGTAAATGTACGCCACCACTAGGAAAAAAAGTGCAATTCACTATGACGGCAGGTGAAATGGGACTATCACCACCTAGGTCCGCACATGCAATTATCATATAGTTGCACCACCAAAACAAGTAGTTTGACGATGGAAGAAGTACCTCTCAAAGCGCAAGATACAAAAGTTTGTAACTCATGTCATAACCTTTCCCGTCAAAAGAAACCCTGTGGCTCAGTGTCTGCAGATTGACAATGAATCGGTTTTGTATACAGGACCTGTATTTGGTTCAAAAAATGAGGAAGAACCAATTTTGTAATATCAGATGTCATTGCATGACACCTATTAAATTCAGCAATAACTTGGATTTGCCATTCTGTTCTCATCTTGACATGAACAGCAGATGGTGTTCAAATGACAGCGTGATGCTACAAATATGAAATGTCTACCCCAGACTAAATTGACTGTAAGCTGTATGAAGTAGAAGTCAGTATGACGTACATCTCATCATAGTGACACTGTTGCTTTTAAAAGATTAGAAAAATGTCAAAAGACTCGCAAAGAACTGGAGTCGTCAAATTCATACAGGGATCTTCAAGTCAAATTCATGTCATATCGGCGTAGTCTTATATGTGAGGCTAGGTTTTTGGGTAATTAAAGATTCAACAGCCTGAACTGACCAAGGTCTTCTCACGATAACGATTCCATTAGTGTTTTGATACATTTATTTCTAATGCATTTGCTTTGCACACAGGTTATTGGTCACAGGAGTGGTTTGGACGAACGCCGACAAGTTCTGCCATATACTTAGATGCTTTCTGCCTACATTCAAATTTTTTGTTTACTCAACGAGAATATATCTCAACAGTCGTCTACGTATGTTACGGCCCTGTGGCAGAATAACAGTTTCACCCCCTTTTTCTTAATGGGTTTCATGAAATCAAGCGAGACGCTACGACAATAAATTTTAAAGCAACCTCTTGAAAAATGCTAGATATCTAAGCGTCAAGGTGCCCACTTTCTATGATCATTAGCAAGGGTAACGTCACCCAAACCTCAAGTGCATTGATGATACCTTGATGCAGGCTGTCAGTGTAGACTCTCTGAAATGATCACCAAAACGTGTAGTTTAACTCTTTTACTATTTAGAATTTATTCTCGAGTCTTCCGTCTCTTTTGTCAAACCATGTTAAGTCAATTGAGAAAGATAGATTGACGAAGGAAAGGTAGTATGCAGTCCTCTCATTTTAAAATGGAAGATATGTTGAGATTTTATAAAACCGAATACAGACCTTGCAAGAGATTGTACATTTTGAGTTATTGTTGCTTCTTTGAAATTAAACACATTTTTTCTGAGCTTTCTGATGACCTTGTGAAATTTGACGCGATAAAGATAGGCAAATGTATATGTAGGTAAATACAGGATGACAACAAAAAATGACGACGTGCAGCATAAACATGCAAGAAAATGTCTTCTGGTATCAAATCAAATGATTTGAAGGAACAAGTAGTGGTAACTCAAAGACACTTTCAGTAAAATCAAAATTGTTTGTATGTTTAATTTTGAAATTAAATCGATGGATTGGAAACATGTAGGAACTTTAGAAGATTATTGCAAAGATGCAGTCAGTTTTCTTCTGGTCGTTGTCTAATTAATGTATAGTGGAGCACAATTCATTTTACTATCTATCTAAATTCTACTGTAATCAGCACAAATTATGGTCGTTTCCTGAGCTGAAATTATTATTTCATGCCTCGATTTCATTTAGTTTCTGGAACGAGAAGTTATTTAATCTCAATACTCAGTACTGAGGAGAAAAAAATGAACGACCACAAATTTCGTTGATACTGTAGCCAAGAATACTGGGAGTCCCGAGATTTATAATTGTAGGAGCTGATATGTCTGGATCAGAGATGCAAACTTCACATTGAAACATAGTGTTACGAAAATGCTACTTCAATATCATATATTTTGTGTTAAAGAGTTTTATTCTGAGAGCCCTAAAAGATTGCTAAAAAATGCCCAACTATAACCTTTTCTATATGTAAGTACCACTCCTAACCATCTATGCCGATTTGACTGTATAAACGAGGAAACTAAGGATTGAAGTGGGTTAAAGTTTGCATGGTAATCCTGTGAAATGTTCCCTGTTGTAGGGTAAAGTGCTTTTCTATACCTCGTAGGGCTCTGCCTCGATGATCAGTAGTTTGTCTTGTTGGTCAGAAAATCACCGAAAGATGAATAAAAGCGGAAAAGCCCAAAACGAGTAAGCCATGCATGATACAGTACCGGATTAGAGAGATACGAAGACTGACATTGAAATATAATCGATCTAAAAGAAGCATCAGTCTAGAATGGGAGAGAAACACCTGAAAGTATTATGTACAACTCTGAAGAAGGCTAGCTTGACAAGTCCCAATATACGTATATTTGTATAAAATACCTGAAGTTGTTTCTCTGCCGTTCTAAACCGATTCTTATTTTAAATCAATCAACGAAAGATCTACGAATATTGTCACTTATCTAATCGTCACTGATGGGATTCTGCTGTTCTAACTACGTCGAGTTTTAGCATGTTCGTTCAGTCAAAGGATACATTGAACAGAAATAATCGTGTTACTTTTGACTGTTTTAGGACCAGTTTAGTATCACTGATACTTTCTAAGAGGTTATTTTATCTCACACAAGACTCCTCGTCAAGGAACATTTAAACCGCCGAAATGTCATGAAAAACACAAACACATCTCATCACCTGCTTAGTAGTCAAAAATTGTTCCAGTTGCACTATCATAAAAGCTAAGGATGAATTTGACTGTCCATTCCACAATGAGAGCTAAGCTGGAAGTAAATTGGAGCCGCCTGAAAGAATCTTCTTTCCTTTGGCAAATTATCTAAAACATCTAGAAATCTCTAAGGAAACAAAATGAAAAATTTATCAACATAGGCAAGTTTCAAAGACGTTTGGAGGATGTTAACAGATTAATTGAGTGCCGAGACTACGCTTCATGTATAAGTACTATGTTACCAAGCCAAAAGAGGGCATTAGTTGCCATGATGGAAAGGAAAGCCGTGGGATCAAGCTGACGTAACATCTCAATCGGGTCTAAACTCACATCTCTCACGCAGAGGAATACTTAAAAAGCCTTCCTGGTTTGGCAAAGGCACACGGCGAATGGTTTGTTTCTTATTTGATTCTGGCGGGGTTTATCAATAAATTTTCTCTCCTTTACATTTTGTTATTTTAATGACGTCCCAAAAGAACACATTGGGCAGGCACCAATCTAAAATTTGGTTGTCAACAATAATTTTTGGACATGAATAATTAAAAAGTTAAACAGTGCACAGTTCATGAAAAGATGTATCCTGAGACAAAGGACTTGAATGAAGACTCACAATGAGAGCGAAATTACCTCTGGTGTGGAATTTACAGTTTTAGGCCTTTTGATGAGTATTTAACCAAGGTTTTTGTGCTCAGGATAGGTCCAGAAAATTGATTTTCTTTCTAGAGTAAAGATGTCTAAATCTTGTCCATTGATACGGTTTCTGGATTTAAAAAATATTAATAACTTTTGTTTGTCAAATAGATAAGTGAAGAAACATTCAGATCTCGAATAATCGTGTGAAAAGTTAAGATCTTAACAAAATGCCAGCATTCGGATGCCTAGTTGAAAAATATTTTGCTGATCACTTCTTTGATTCAGCATTTGGTAGAAACACGACAAACATTCATGTCGTCATAGTTAGGTCATGTCGGAACGTTTGATGAATCACACAGATCATCATTTCATGTCATCTCTTCATGCATTGCTTCATTGATAATCGACATCTTAGACGGTATATGACGAAGCATGAGCTGACTATTTTTCATTCTCTACGCAGTAAACTTAATAGGCATTCCTTTTCACTCCTATGAGAAAATTCAAGTATAGAACAATCAGAGGCTGCTATTATCACCTTCTGGCCTGGTTGTTAGAATCCATCGTTGGCGTGTGGAGACGTTGGTTTCCCTTGTGTCGAAGATAGTCGTCCTCTTCTATGTAAATGCTAGGTCCGTTTAATAAATAACGTTTTCCATTTCTCAGTTTATTTAAGAAAACATCACTTTAAAGTTTAAAAGAAGAATTCAAAGAAATTTAGACTCTGATTACAGCAAATAGATCACAGAACAGACAAAATCATTTTTCTCATGAAGCAAGAGCGAATTTTCATTTCCTGTTGAAGCAAAACGTGTTTACTCTGAGGAGTGTTATCATACATCGTTCATTTTGCTCGTTTCCTTACAATATCAATGCTGGAAAGTCGACACTTCCATTCATTACAGGATGAACGGTGTAACCCTCAATAGCTGAAGCAACGTCATCATTCAGATGATACTTAATTACGCGCCATGGTCTCCTATTTGTCAAAAATGGCACCTGAGATAAATTAATGAGATAAATTGACATTTCCATACAGGAACTCTCTAATTTTTTATTATTGAATTTATTAGCATAGCTAGCTTGTAGCATTTGCTAGCATGTCGCCACCCCAAAGTAAGCGACTAAGAGCAAATTTAAGAGCGATTGAAGGTGGAGTGGGCCTTTTAATAAACATCAAAGACAGTCTCAAAGAAGTTGGCTGAATTTGCAGTTGGCTTAAACGTACCGTCTCCAAAAGTGAGTGTATCATGCTGATTGCTGCTCTTGTTAAAAGCTAAGCATCATCAAATGTCTGCATCCTACGGTTGTCACCAGTAACGGCATGTATGTGAAAGTTGTGAGCATTTCTCATTTAACGAATTTCCTAACGGACATTAATGTAGCAGGGCAGAAATAGAAAAAGCACCATTCCATCTTAAGGACAGTGGATGAAAGCATCCATTTGCAACCCCTAATTCACTGATAAAATCTTCAGGTTAATCGACAAGTTGAACTGGTCTTCCCTGGTTCGTAGCGTATTACGTACGGCAAGAACTTTGTGTACGATTTTGCAAGTTCAATCCAAAACCTTCTCATCACAAGCAGTCTAGTTAAAACACGAGTTACACCAAGCAGATGAAATTGGAACCCAGTGGCACAATGTAGAAAAACTATGAAATCCTAAGAAATTTAAGATCCCAAAATAGAGGCATAATTGGTATTGCGATGACGTGGGTTGAACAAAGACTATCGCCTCAAAAACGTCGAATAAACCACTTTATGATTTTAAAATCAGTACAGATTGTTGTTTTCCTAGTTCTTGATGTCGCAAGGATAAAAAGGATAGCTTTTTCACAATTGCCTTATTTTCTTATTAAACTTATTACACTATATATATATTTAATTATATCATATTATATATATCCAATTATATCATATATATATATATATATATATATGTATGTATACAAAAAGTAAAAAAATCCCTAGAGGCTAGATTCAAAGCTTTCGGTTAAAAAACATGAAACCTGTGAACATGAAGAAAGCTCTTTAATCAAAAGTTTTAAATCTAGCCTCCAAGCATGTTTTAGTTTTTATATAGATTTTAATGTTGTTTTAGCGCAGTTTTCAGTCTTTTATATATATATATATATATGTATATATATATACACACACATATATAAATTTTTTGAATGTTTAATGGGGACTAAAGATGCCCTTTTCATTCGTTGCCTGTTTACGATACTATTCAGTCACAAGTAAAAGCGTGCGTGTACCTCCATATCTGAGAATTAGCGTCAATCAACATTCCTAAAAATGGAATACCATTGAAAAAAATGATTTTCGTGAAGTTTTGTACCAGGTAGGATCAAAATACTTTAATACTACGCTTTAGGTGTCTCAGGAGGGGGTAAAATGTTGATATCGAGTCATTCAATAGCAGTTTAGATTGTCTGAAGTGTGTTTTTAATACAAACATAAATCAAATGAAATATGGTCCGTAGACTTTAAAGTTAGAGCTCTGTAAAATTTCTCTAGATTTCAAATTATGAACATAGAGCAGTCATGTATCATAGGGCAATTACAACGTCCTCAAAAGTTGCTCAGCTTACAGCTAACGTTATTTAATACAACTAATACCTCAATTAGGATTAACTTGCCTCTTTAAAACCTACCAATGGAGATTTTCATAGACTATTCTTCGCACAAGATCTAAATTGCTGTTGCTGTCAATAGATTTAGTGATGCCTTTGTCGTCTGCAAGTAAGATTAGCCAAATCGCACTTCATTTTGGATAGCTGTTTAGTTGTAACCAAAGCTGAGACACGCAACCAAACTGTTCTTCATTCATAGGCTGTCGCAGTGGAAAAGGTCATCTTAGAATATATTTGTCTGTCTAAAGTAAGGCTTGTGTCCTCTTTACCATGCATTTTTAATAAAGCTTCTCATTCTATCCCATACAATTTATTTGAAAACTGGTTCTGGTACAAAAATTTAATCTTAGAGTAGAAAACTTTTGTTGGGCCATAGTCTTTAAACTTTTTTGAAAAAATTTATCTGTGGAAGAATTGTCTGGATAAATGATGATAAAGAGCCGGGGTAGGGAGCTCTAAATCACATCGGAAATGACTGATTGATATTCTTGGTTCTATCAATCGGTATACGGAAGCCCAATTAGGTTTGGGTATAAGAGAGAATTTATTTCGCAACTGATAGTAATTTATTATCTTTATTCACAGCTTTGAGAGAGTTTATGGCAGCCTCTCCTGTAAAACCTGAAGATTAAAAGAAGAAACTTAAAAAAATATAGCAGAGATCCGTGATTTAAGATGCGGAAATATTGCAGATAAGAATATTAGGACAAAAAGTTTTGAAGGGGGCATTGGAAAACTGAATAAATCATCGATGCAGCTTAATCAATTAGTTGATCTATCAGTTAATACGTATATTGATTCTTTTATTAATCCTTGTAAAACAAGCCCATCTTTGATTATAAAATACGTAATCCAAATATACCCCTTTACCTGGATATAACAATTTCTGCTGGATACTGCCATTTTTCTATAACAAAAACATTGTCATAAACCACAATTTATCAGGAGTAAATTTCCCACCCATCAATTTTCTTAATAATTTCGTCCAAATTAAAACAAAATTAACCAAAATGTGCTTTTAAAAAAGTATTACTTAGACATCAAAAACCCGTTTCTTGCGTCAATAATTTTCATTTCATTAACTTTGTATCACATAACGGCGCATGGGCTTATTTGTTGGGTCTCATAAAATGGATGACAGCAAATTACATAACGATAAAGCAAGGCAGACTTTTCTACCTTGCGTTTGGTGCCTTTATCATGCTAACAGCATTTGTTTGGCATTGCAAAGACCACACAAGTCGCAGTTATACTTTTGGTTTTCATAGACTCTACATTTAACAGTTTGAGGTCATGACCGATAAACAGGAGCTTGGAGCGGAGTACCATCACAATCGCGTTATATCTACAAACCTCAAAAATAAAGAATCGCTCTTGTTGTTGGAAAATTATTTTCTTTGGTTAAAGCGGTGCCGATGTGTGCACATTACAGCTTTATTTTCAGGAACGAAAATAACAAATTCACACGATAATATCCCTCAAAGAAATTCTATTTCCGCTACGTAGCTTCCCAAGTTCGTACGTGCAAAAAATATTTTATTGGATCTAATTTGCATATTTTCTTCATTTACTCTCATTTGTTAGCTTAGCATATTTCAGTGAAGAACAAGATGATGATATTAGGGATGTTCAGAATTCATTAACTTTTATTTATCATTTTCATATGCATTGAAATATTCTTCTGATGTAGTCCTCTAATGCCACCAGGGACGTGGGAATGAAGAGGCACTGGGGCCACGTACCCCTCCAATATTTTGCAATAAACAAAAAGTGCCCTTATATCCACACTTAAATCCAACACGTTGCAAAGTGTTCTGTAAATGAAAAAATGTCCTTTGACTGTTGTGCCCCCCAACCCCAATTTTGAGATGCTTCCTACGTCCCTGAATGCCACAAACACCAATGTATCTACAGAGAAAAAGCAAACGCAGATTAGTGATGAATTAAGGTAGAAATAAGGGGATAGACCTGTTTTGTTACAATAGCAACAACAAAATATCATCAGCAGCACAATTTCGACTCCATATCTTAAAAAAGATTTTCTAAAATAATAAAATGATTGCTGTAATTTTGGCAGGAGTGTAGGAAACAACTTTGTGCCCCTGCCCTACAGAAATCTTTGCAAAATCAAAGGATCTCCTTCTATTCCGGACATGCAACCCCCGGTAGATTTACGCCTATCTTCACTAAAACAATCCTTTCACCAAGTCTATAAATTCATAAATCAACATTTTTGCGTGCTATAGTTCACTCCTCTGGGAAAAAGACGACTTTCTCCTTTGAAGAAGTTTGAATCTGTAAGGGACTTACCCCTAATAACATAAAAGACTAACAGTTCCAACCAAACGTACAACCAAACATGAGACAGCCAAGAAGGACGGCTGACTTTTAATCGTGGTACTTTAGGTTGTACCTACTCAATCAACAGTATTCTACTTCTATCAGCGTAAAACATGAAAGTTTGTATCAGTCAGATGTTCTTGTCGTACATAAAACTTGCTTTCAGGTAACCAAACACTTGCTAAAAAATGCAGATGGTGATACCGATGAGATAATTCGAAGGTAATGCCTTGCTTTTGAAATCCCTTGCATCCAAAACAACATGAGATAAATGCCTTTTTTCATAAGCACAATCAACAAACCTCATCGTCTCCATTTGCAACCTGTTTTTTGTGCCTTCCACCAACACCTATTGTTTAGAAACTTAGCCAAACAGTTGTTCAATTATCTCCCAATGTTTTATTCATAACAAGTAAAATAAATCAGTCAAGGTGCATGCTGCTCTGCATTGAAATAAAAATTATTTTCTGTCTGTGGTGTCTTCCTCCCTCTGTGGTTGTTTGAATATTTTTCTCCCTCTGCAAGGACGTGCCTGAATTGTTTGATTCAGAATGCAGTACAGGCATGACTGCATAACCTTTAAACAACTTTCACAACCTGTGGTTGCCGATTGAGGATATCAACACCATCTCTAATATTTGTCACGAGAAATCGTAAATATTTTCCTTGTTATCTATGACACAAACTCTAAAATAGCCTGGGGTCAACTAATTATTTGATCCATCATAAACACGGTCGGTTGACAATTTCATTCATTCGTAGGGGTATAGGCATTAGAAAATTGGGAGGGGCTTGTCTGTTTAAAAGGAATCTTGGAGGAGGCTTACACAGTGCAGAAATCCTCAGCTATCCGAAAACCATACACTTGTGAAGTAACAGGCCGTTCTCATGCGTCGAAATTTTGGATAGTGGAGTTCACTTACCGTTATTTCTCTAACACGCTTTAGTACCCCCGTAAATAGTCCTGGGACGTTCAAACAAAATAGAAAACATAAGTTCATCAAGAACGTTGTGAACACAACTCGGTGAAATTGTCTTGATTGGCGTTGATATTTGCCGGATAATAGCTATAACAAATGCGATATGTTACCCACACAGGATGGACTATCCTAGTCAATTATGCGAATGAATTCAATATACCTACTTAACCTGAGTATTATATTGGGTATATATTTAAACTAATGGATTTCTGTCACAAGGTCAATCAAAAATAGGTTTACATATAACTGAAGTAGTCCCAAATTCTGGTGACCTGATAATTGAGGATGAACTACAGAGGGTTTTTTTGAAAAATGGGGTGACGGAGGGGGTCATCAAGTAAGATGGATCCATTTGGGAAGAAGACGGAAGAAACATGCAAACTGCTATTAGTTTTCAGTTTTCAACTTCAACTGTGGAGGAAAATTATGATCGAAAAACTAAAATGTCATGTGAGGATCATTGACTCCGAGCACTTTAAGGCCACTTAAGACTTTTTAATGAAAGAACGTAATAAAGTCGGAAAATGGAAATTACTGCGTCTGGAAAGGATAAGGATTGAAGGAACAAAGCACCCTTTGTGGTGCAAAGGAATCGAATATTGAAATGCAACTTTTCAATTAATTCACTTTTTTGTTCAGAATTTTTGGTATGTGATGTTGCCATTTTAAGAGATCTTTCAGAGACGAGATAAACATTTATGGCAGTTTTGTATTGGATTTTTCACCCTAGTGAAAGATTATATATGAAATTGATAAAAACTTTTCAAATATATAGAAAAAGATCAGATAAGACCACAGAAGATACATACGAGCATAACAGAGTTACAGAGATAGCACAACCAAGTACATGTGACCCAGATGTAAAATTTGAAGGGGCAGATGTTTTTTGGTTACCAACGAAGAAGATGCATACGGATGGAAGGTAGTAAACGTTGCCTGACTCTCGTTCCTGTTTTGAGGTTGTAGTGGTGGTGTTGTAGACCATTCTGTGTTCTGGACCACCTTGCGCGTTCGCCTCGCTCTACACTATTTTGACCACAAAGAGGCTGCAGTACTCAATCCGAACCATTTTGCATTACCTCGTTCTTTACGTCAAATTCACTCGAGTTCAAGCTATGACATCGTAACTCGGAGGGAAAATGATAACATAACAAATCAATCAAGTTTGGAAATAGCACCATTTAACTCCAGATACCTAAATGCAATTCTTGAATAGGTCGTTCCCCTAATACCAGTTTAACTCTTTCGCAGCGAATGGGGTCGTTTTCGACCCCATAAGCTGTTTTGTGTTCTAATTTGCTTCGTGGTCTCCCTATGGTCATAAATTTGTTATCTACGGAATCCTTATGAAATTTCCCGCATTGTGATTGTA
>JAAAKL020014815.1:0-11770 GCA_010016065.2 Carybdea cf. marsupialis auct. non (Linnaeus, 1758)
AACTTACTTCAACAACCCTCTATTGCCACACAGGTACAGTGACCGTTAACGTTAAGCACAGCGTACGAAGGAAGTCGCTGAACTACTACAGGGGAGGAGCGAGGGTGGCAGATGACATCGATTTTTTGGAAGTTTTCTTTGCTGTCATGAACAATAGGGGCAACTTACTTCAACAACCCTCTATTGCCACACAGGTATAGTGACCGTTAACGTTAAGCACAGCGTACGAAGGAAGTCGCTGAACTACTACAGGGGAGGAGCGAGGGTGGCAGATGACATCGATTTTTTGGAAGTTTTCTTTGCTGTCATGAATAATGGGATAACTTACTTCAACAACCCTCTATTGCCACACCTGTACAGTGACCCTTAGCTTTATAATTCGTTATCCTCTAGGTATGTGTGACCTAGAACAATAAATAAATCAAGACTTGGTATCTTTGTCAACTTTCTATTAGAGTCTTAAGCCTTCATTAAATGCATTAGTAAGATTTCCCCTTTTCAGCTGTCAACTCAAAGTATCCCAAGGCGTGGTTTCCCAAAAAGGTAGTTGCCACGTTAAGATTTTCCGCAAGGTTTATTTCCAAAATTGAAATCTCGTCAGAAAGAGAGAAGTTGGAGTTGTAGTTTGAAATAACGGCAGGTGATGATACTAAAACTTTGTAGACTTGTAGCTATTCCTTATAATTTTGTGAAATTATTCTTCTAACTTCCGTCGCTTTTAACCCACCCCTCAAAGTCTCAATATAGATAACCTTCCCCTGGTATTCTGGGAATATGATATATCGAAATCTAGCTGACGAAGAGCAATATATCTGAAAGGTGATCTTTCCCCATATCTAACTTTATTTTAAATAAAGAACTATATTTTACAAGACTGCGTGCCTTTGAGTTGTGTATATCTATGTACTATAGATTGAGATGTAGCTCCTTAACTTTCAGTTCCTGAGCACTCTCTGTTTCAGAAACCTGATCTCTAAAACACTGGATCGAGAATCTTCCGTCTCAAGGTGAGGTCAGTCGTTGGACAACGTTTCAGTCCCCATCAAACAAAGCTTACATCCAATGTTACGTAACATGGCGGACTTTCCCTCGCTATTTTAACTTCTGGGGACTAGTATTCGTGACCACACTATTTCGTTGTTGGAAACAATGGAATTGCTCGATCCAGTCTTTCGAGAGATCACTATTTGCATTATGCTAAGTCCGATGCACATGCATAGTTTGAGCGCTCCAAGATTCTTGCCATGGGAAGCTTTTATACTGCCCTGTTGGGAGCTCATTTACTTTATAGCTGGGCTCAGTCTCTTTGCTCTGTGCTGCACTGGCAAGCCCACAAAGGTTGGGACATATCTGTTTGCAAACCATACAACAAGGGAACCACTAGGAATACTTTCCTCTCGGTACGAATACGGCTTGTGCCGATGGCTATCAAAATAGGACTCCCTTCCCAAAAACGTAGAAGAAAGAAGTGCCCTAAAAAGGCAATAATCAATAAAGTAGAAAGGATGTGAAAATCGGCCTGACGGTTGTGAAGTTGTTGATCGATCAGTCAAACCGTTGACGCAACTATTTTTACTGTTTACTTTACGGGTTGGAAATCGTCGTGTACGGTTTCACGTCGCAATTTCTGTAAAGTATCGATAATAACTTCTGTAGTTCTTCATTATCTATCTGTCTAAATACATATCTATTTGTATAAGTATTTACCTATCTGTATTCAGATACTACTATGCTGTGGTAAAAAGGAACAGTGTATTGCTGGAGAACCTTAGATTTCCTATCCCATTCTGTAACATTTTGCAGACATTCCAGAAGAAAACGTAACAGCAACTACGATGCTATACAAGGGCGCAAAATCAATGGTCCGATCTCCTGCTCTTGACACAAAGCTTTTCCCGATAAACTGGAGTTCTCCAAGGAGACACTCTGACACCTTTGTTTTAGTTTCGTATAGTCCTCAACTAAACCCTACGCACGATCCTAGCGAGCATCTTTTCTCTCTCTTATTAATCCATGAATCAGAGACGTCCCAAAAACATATAAGAGATGTAGATAATACTGGCGGTAACACCCTGTTTGCCGACCGCACTGCATAGGATCAAAGTTGTTAGGAACTGCAGAAACTGCTGGTTTATATGTGATTGTGTAAATGACGTAATTCACACTTCTTCATCAAACTGAAAATCACGAGGAAACCAACCAAAGCAATCCGACCACTCCATCAGTCTCCAAAGTGCCTTGGTATAATAGAACGCGAGGCAAACAATCGGATCACAGAAACTGGGAACCCAATGCCTTAACTAAATAGTTTTTACGGTTTTAGAGATGTTCTGCACGGATTTTTTCAGAGCTAGAGCCAACGCAATACTTGTGCGCTGCTCTCTATTACTGGCACTAGTTCGAAGGCTTGATAACAAATTGGATGGAAACTACAACCGTAAACTACGAGAAGCAAATAGATAAAACTGGGAAGAAGCATCCTACCAGAATGGAACTTAAGTTGGAAAACCCTGTCCTATCTAGCGTTAGAAAATGAAGAATGGAATTTTCAGCACGCTGCTGTCCAAGCAGCTGGAAGGGGACCTCCTTACGTGGCGGCCAAGACAAAGTAAAGCTACAATCTCAGCTACATCGACTGGCTCTACAAAGACTCGTAATCATGGATAGGGAAGTCTGAAAAAGCACCTTTTTGGGAAGCCCATGCCGTCCGGAAAGTTCAGTGTGAAGAGCTTGCTAGGATGCTTTTCCATTTAGAGTATCAAAACTATATATATCATTTTCAATTGTATTTCATCAGCAACCTTTTTGAGTCAGAATTATACGAAACGTAGTCGAGTTGCCATTTTGTGATAGCCTATATACATTTAACAAATGTGGTAACGTTAAAGAAGGGAAGCTACGTAGAACTGAAGAGAAGGGCAGAAGACAGGACTGCGTGGAGAAAGTGGATGCCACAGACTTGCCCATGAGCAGAGAACTAAAAAAAGGTAATGACCTTTTAAGAACTATATGCATGAACACAAAATCATCGACAAAAGAGGATATCACTTACACGTTCGGAAAAGATACTAGAGGAATAAAAAATATGTCAGCAACGATAATAGAATGATATTTTCAAAATTATCATTTTATATCCTTCATTTTCGATAATAGTTTGTAACTTTCAATAAGCTTTGGTCAGACATATAGGCCAGATGGCATTCCTTCCATGATCAAGTCACTGGCTCCCTAAAATTCGTCGAACTGCCTGCTGATGTCCACTGGTGGAGGACTGGAAGCTAATGTGGTCACTATAGAAGTAGAATGTATTGCCAATTGGTTGAGTACACCATAGGAACGTGTGGGCTAAAGGTTCGAATCCCTTTGTTGATATGTTATCTATTTTGTCAGTACCTTTTGAAATTTACAATAATACTAATAATGATAAGGATAATATATGTAAATTAAGAATGCCAATATGTAAACATTACAGGACATGTGTGATTTGTAGTAATATACATACTTTTATATATCTTCAGACCTAAAGAACGTCAGCAGACAGGACGTGAAAATTAAGGTAACTGCGGTATTTTGCTGTTCCGTTTTTACCACTGCTTAGTAGTATTAGGCACTACCTGGTTCTATTGAGCACTCTAGCAACGTTATCAATACTTGTTGGTATATATTCATATATGTACATGAACATTACATGTACACATATATAAAGACCATTTCGATGGTAATATACTTGTTTCTTTCTCTAGTAGGCCCAACTTTATAAGTAGGCCCATGTTTTGACATGTTTTCACAAGGGTACGAAATATTGGCCCCATTTGTTTGTAAGGCACTTTCAACGGGAGTCTAATCTATTGCTCTATGTTCTAACGAATGCGTCAATGTACAGCTATCGTAGCTAATAAATGCAGACGAAGAAGAGGAAGAGTGTCAGTTCTTTTCCCCGCAGTTTTAAGCATCGATAGCAATGAGAACGTGTTCTTTGGGCTTTAAATAATAGCTCGCTACATCGACCCAACTCTCTAAAATAATGTTACCTCTGAGTCCCATGGTTGAACGACTCTCCAAACTTGTAGATCGTCAGCTTTTAAATAATAGCTCGATTATCGATAAATATATCTCTTTATGATATTTCGCCTCTTAAATGGTTGACGAATATAAATTTTATCGCTAGTCTTACAACATAAACTCAGCGAAAAGTTCCAGAGTCCATTAGTCTGAAGATGGGAGAAGTATACCTCGAAACGTAGCTCGTAAAAAGACTACGACTCAAGACATGATAAACATCTACCATCTATTTATCACTTGTGTTTTGCTGCAATAAAGCTTTTGCTATGAGCATGAGCAATGCATAGGTCAGTAGCACCTCCACAGACCCCTGCTCGTCTCGAGGTTGTAAGACTACAATTTGAGAACCTTTCTTTAAAGCTCTGATCCACAGTCTGAGCCTGCGCCAAATGACCAACTTAATTCTTAGAAATACGAGTTATAATCCAACAATGAACTGCTAGCTGGTACTGTCTTAGGTTGGATGTATTGTCATAGCGAACTCGATCCATGTTAAAGAAACGAAGATTTTCAAGTGCTAGATTCAGCTAAACAGACATGTTGAGTGTAACCACAAACGTTTTGTGAATGTCTCGTTGAAGCGTTATTGCAACAGTCAAAACATAGCGCGCTAACAGTAACTTTCTAATGCTAACTTGCCTATGGGAGGCTTTACTCCATATATGAAAATTTAACAAGCTATAACACACTACATGGAGAAAAGGGACAATCAGTAAAACGACCATTTCTCCCTCAGCAACTAATCTTAGATGTGGATTTATTGTTCTGAAATTTTGATTAATTCTAATCTCTCTATGTAAAAAATTGGTAATAAAAACTGTTTCCAAGACCGAGGTTGCTTACAGAAAAAAGGGTACTCTAACATACGAAAGAACTATCAACTTATCACAAATTAAGGGCTACGAAATTGCTAAGCAGTTACAGAGAGACAGCCTGTTCAGACACAAATGCAGACAGGCAACTTACCTTCACAGCGGCAACACGAAACACCACCGTTCCTCCTTAGATGTTGTTGTGTTTAATAGGCTCCTTGATTGCATTTTGACGTTTTTAGCTCAGCCTAGTGGATGGCTTGGAACCACGACAAGAAGTCATCAATAACAACCCATCTCCGCAGTCGACTCCTTCTTAATAGCTCTGAGGAAAGAAGATCCCAAGGCGACTAACGTAAATCAAGTTTGGTTTGACCATCGAAGCTGATAAAATTGAAGTCGGCTCTCGAGACATGTAACGTTTCAGAAGCTCCGAAGGAACATAGCATTGTACAGCCAAATCGATTGTTATTTGTTTTGATAACAGGTCTTGCTTCTCTTAACAAAAGATGACATATTTTCTCGTTGTGCTGTTACTAAGCATTTTCGTACTAAGATAAAACAGCAGAGAGCACTTACACCAAAACGCAGTTTACTGGTAGAACTTTGAAAAGCCTACTGATGGTCTTCTGCAGCGAGTGACAGGTGCAGGAAGCTATTGAATTTCAGGTAGCAGAAACGATCCTTCAGATTGCTTTGTTCGGTATTGGAACTTGAAAGCTTGATGCTGAAGAAGGGCAGCGGTGTAAAACTCAATGCTTCCGTTCTAAGTGAGTAGACAAAAAAAATAGGAATAATAGAAGTCATGGAAGAGAACAGCATTTTTAATTGTTGTTTAGGTTTGACGCATGTACAAGGTTCTTGATCATCACAATGGGCCACTTAGGTCGCCTTTACGGTACCTCAGCCGTGTAATGAGCTCATTTCTTTCGATCATTTGGAATACTTAGTCGAGGTATTTTTACTCGTTATCAACCCTAGAATGATGGACTATAGGCCTGATTTGCAGCCGTTATGTGAGAGTCAGAAAGGATCCATTCATAAAACCAGCACTATCTGTGCTCGTTTCCTATAAAGACATTTTAATCATAGTCCGATTCTTCACCAGCCTCACAAAGGACTGCGATTATAAAAAGCTCCTTGCCATCATCAGCCAAGGTTGGCACTCGAGGTGTGATACTTTTAGAAGAGATGTAGAAAGAAAGGCATAAAATCTTGATTGCTGCAAAAACTTGCTGCCAGCAGTCTATTTATGAACAAAGCTAGGCATAAGGTACGGAGGAGCACCAAAGCACATTCATAATATCCCCGGAACTAAAAACGTCTACTCGAACAATACTTGTCACCGGGTACCAGTGGCACAGCTGTTAATAATTCATCTTCGATTTCTAATGAAATGGCATATTTAGCTTTATGCATCGCAAGTAAGTGTAGGGACCTCAATAGAAGCTAATAAGAATAAGACGCTATTTAGCTGATAGAATAAGTATCAGCGTTTGATTATAGGGCTGTGCGTGAACATCGCTGGAGAGCAGACAGGCTATACAACTTCAACACTCTAGGACCACTGAAGGAAAGTGGAGGTTTCAATGCCCATAGTCCCAAACCAAACGTTCTTCCAGTTGAACCCTTGAAGCGGTAGTCGAGTCTAAGTCGAGGCAATTTTCAAATGTGGTCCTCTTTGGTGCAATGATTCACAAACGCATACCAGTAAACAGATCCATGTTTACAGCCAGACCTTGTCCTTTCAATTTCTGAGTAAAGATAACAAGGGAATTTTCAAGTCTACCTGTCGTGAATGCTTACAATTCAAATCGTTTACCTTTGAGAGAAACACATTCCCCCCCTCAGACTTGGAAGTTTCTTCAATTTTCGTCTAGTCGAGCCTGAATTCTAACTTACTGCTTTTTAGCATGTGTTTTTATATGTCTTGAAGTTTTATTTACTTATTTCCGGCGTTATAAATGAAAGTTGCACTGATTATTTTGGTTTTCATATGTTTCATCTTTAATTCCTTAAGTTTTATATAAACGACAATTTCCTTCGTTACAGTGCACAATAAAGTAACAAACGATGTCTAAGTAAGATGTCTACTGAGTTTGCATGTAAATCTTGCCCGAGCTTTGCATGATTTGAGCCTTGCATTTATCATATGGTAGAATACGGCAACATGTATTTCACCCGTATACGTGATGCACTATGACAGGTTTCAGCTCAATAAAAGCTATTTATTTACAGTTATTTAACTTAAAACAATCATAGCATCGGCCAAGGCAAATAAAAATAACTTAATCCAAATTCAAATTCATGGTAGTTTTACAGTTAGCGAGTGTTGGAACGCATCTGTCACTGTTTAGGGGATCCTTGCTGTACTCAAGTCAGAGAAAACGCTCTAGATAATGTCACCTAGTGCCACGAAGGACTGTCGAAATCTGGTGCGGCAGGACGCATTTGTATACAAGATCTCTTAGAGAAATATCTCTACATTTGAGAAACGGGGAGAGCGATACACGGGAGAATGAAAGGACATATCCGAGATAGACGCCTAGGCAGCTGGCAGACTTCTAACGTTTCGGAGCATATTAAGGAATCTGTCTATTCAATGCTGTGGATTGAAGCATAGTTCAAAGATCAGAGACAGCACTGGTATATCCATAGATATTTCAGCCCAATAATATGAGAAAGGGAATAGAAATTGCTTGATCGAAAATAACCAGAAAGAAGAAAACTGGAAAGCAGTGTAGGAGCGGACGTCACAAGAAGTGTTATCCGCCAAACACTTAGAATCGAGAGTCCTCTGATAGATAAGTAGCATGGAGCATAAATTTCGACAAGCAACAAGTTGACGCCTGACTAGTGCTAGCAGGATGCACCTTAAAAAGTTGCACTCCTGAAAACAGTGGCAAATTGTGAGATAAACGACATCAATAGGCCTAATGTTAACACATTGTACGTTTGCATGAGTGCAAAACATCTGTTAAGAATGCATTTATGCACGTCCTTCAGTACAGGACTCTGCCTTCAACTGCCATAGCTTTGATATCCTCACTTAAGTATGGAGGCAGATCTAAGTGTCAAATTAGGTATAGAAAATTTCTTTATGTATTTGGTTAGTTTAGTGAGCCAAAATGATAAAAATTGTATACTGATGATAATATCGCCAAAGTTACCAAAAACTATTTTGGTATATCATCTAGTCGTCATTTATAATCAATAAGATGGCGGACAATTTCTTTCTTCCTTTTTATGCAAAACCGTAGGAAACAAGTACATAGCACATAAAGACAGATCATGGACCGAGGAGAACACCATTTGCTAATTTAACTGTAGACTGCTACACAGTTCTTCTCGGGCTATGTTCAGCTAGCAGTCTGTAGGTTGCAGGCCCTTTATGTACAGCAAGTAGCCTTTTTCTGCAGTCTAAGTGGCTTTACGTAGGGTATCAACAGAAAGAAACAACTGGTAACCAAAGGCTTAGGCAAAACTCAGCAGAAACAAACTGTAAAGACAGTTGTGTTGAGTTTACAGCTGAGGCGTGAATACTGAGGAAAGGTAAAAAAAAAGCAGAGTAGGAACTTGCGAAATGTGGTTATGGGAGAGAATACTTAAGACAAGTTGGGGAGACAGAATTTGCAGTTAAAAGAAGTTTTATAGCTGCTGAGGAAGGCAGAGACCATATGTATTAAACAACCGAAAAGATGGATGAATTGCACACAATATCAGGCAAGACAGATTGTTGACATTAATAGTAGAGGGGATATAACAATGTAAGAGATAGAGGAAGTAAAAATATGGGATTACTATCTTCAGTCACGGAAGGATGGTATTGTGCCACGTTCCAGCAAACCCCTTGAATCCAGAGGTCCAAATAAGACGATACCTGCCAATAAACAGAACACTCGTAGAGAAAGAACGTATCTTTATTGTTGCTTTAGATAACCGGGGTGAGCAGCCCTTTCCGCAATGATAACTTGAAACTTAGATATCTCTTCAGTATATCTAATACATGCTCAAGAGTTCCAAACATGCTATATCTAATTTTAATCTTCATATATTTTATGCACCCACCATTCCAGTATTATTACGATTTTTGGCCCTATGAAATAAAGCGCTTCCGACCAATACTCTGAAATGTATAGACTTACTATTATAAAAGATGGCTACAGCAATTCAACTCAGCAGTAACAGTCACGGCAAGCCAGAAGTGATGAGTTGGATCCCGGCTCTTGTTCAGTTTGTAATGTTTTTCTGTTTTCCATACTTTTCAAAACATTCTTGGAAGTCCTTTGCTTTTTAAACGGTTACTTTTTCTAAGACATCAAAGTTGCGAATGCGAATTGCGGATACGAGTACAGTTTGAGCTCTGAATTCTGATGCAATGCAAAATATCCATCACGATGCTAAAACGATCTTCAGACGAGATGCAGAAGGTAGAGAACTGTTTACATCCATTAACCTTTCGTATGAAAGCACCTAAAAGATTCGCTTGGCCAAGATTGGCCGCCTCAATTCATGACCATTGGCAACTAAAGGGATTTCCTTCCTTATTTAGGTTAATCAATACGAGTTTGAAAGACGAAATGTTTATCATAAGGCCATACCATCATATGGGAAGTAACTGGGCTTTACATTGTAATCCTTTGCGTGCAGAAAAAAAGGAGCACAAACTGTAACTGTTGAGGAGCAAGTCCACTGCCGCAGCAAGTCGGTCAAAATATTCGTACAGGACAAGAATTGCCTATCTTCTTATACTCAAGTACCAAAGTAAAATTGATTACTTAAAATAGTCTCCAAGTGCAATATTAACTCAATAAATAAGCATAAATCCGTTTTAAAAGGATACAAATTAGTCGCTAACAATTGGGAAATGAACATCCAGTGCTTTGAATAGGTCCTTATGCTGATAGAATGAGTATAGAAGACTACAGTGGCGTGTCTAGGACAATATTCAGGGGAAAGGGGCCATAACGTTAATTTAATAATCATACGCATTACAAGGCGAGGCGTGTCCCAAGTAGGTTTTAAACTACTTGGAACCACACGCAAATAAACTCAAAATGACAAGTTACTGGATACAAAGTATCCCTTGAGAAGCTACTTAAAACTTGAAAAAAATTGGCTCTCGCCTAATGGGGGAGGGGGGGATGTCTCCTTTTAATGCAACAGTGTAAGGCGCAGAAAGTATGCAACCATAATATGTTCACAGACAACTCACGTTTAAAGAAATGAAAAGAGGGGAAATTGTATTCTTGGAGTATGACGAGAAAGAATCTGCCTGTGACAAATGTGGTATCCACTGTGCATAATATCTATAAGCTATTAACATCGCACCCTAGCTTCTTTGGTATCCTTTCCTATGCCGTACATAGAATGTGGATTGTAAATAGGCAGTAAAAACATCACTTTATCGTCAAGAACGAATACCCAGTATAAAAGTAGGATGACGTCGACGGGAAATTTTGATTAACGTCTACCATCTACTGTAACACACATCCACTTTACAAGTAACACAACTCCAAATGTATTTCTTTTAGAGAAAAGTATCACCTCATCTAGACTTGTCTTATGATCTCTCATAATCACTTCGTACTCTGCAATATCAAGCATGAGTTTATATTCTCTGGCCGTGTAGCTCCGACACTTAATCATCGTGAATGAAAAGATATGAGGCCTTACCATGTTTTCGCAGAAACGAGAAGAGTAGTCGAGTTCTGTATTTGTAGGCGGTTACGCAATCGTTTTCACTAACGAGTATGAATTGCGTAATTTGGAGGTTAACTTTGATAATTCCAATTTTAATAAATTGTACACGAGTGGGTTTTAGCTGAGAGTGAAAAATCATGCAAAGGCCTACCAGCATCATATCCGCTTTGTGTTTCCAGAGTACGCTACAAACATAGTTGATCTTGACAATCTAAATTTTATATTATTCTAGCCATTTTGAAGTACAAAAGGAATTAAGAGTAGGAACAGGAACTTGTAGATGTATTGAATAAAGCTACTACCAAATATTTGCTCTTCTTTCTGATACTATTATACTTTTGCAAAACTGGTCAAAGATTTTTTTGTGATACTCCTTAAACTGTAGGTTGCAAGGCAGCTGGGAACTTTTTCGCATATTCTAGATCTACCTGTTGTTTTGATTCTACAAGATTTCGTTTTATTATGTCTCGAAAGGGAACAATTTCTCCAAATCGGCCAGTCTTTCTGGGACCCAACAGTTCTATCACACACCACCTGCCACAACTACAATTACGAGCTATCACATCCATTTGAAAGTTATTTCCCTCTTGTTATAAACTCATCATAACATAGATCAAATAATTGCTGTATTCACGACATCTTTGAATTTACGATTGAAAAACTGCATTTATACTAGTACAAGCAAGATCTTTCAACGCACGCAGGGAGATCCATCACAATTTGAATCACCCCAAATGCATATGTAAAATACTTACAACTAGATTTTCGGACAGCGACGTTAGTGCGTCGAAGCACTCTCTTCTCGGTTATATGTAGACTATAGATATTGCAGATTCTTTTCTATAAAGTTTTGGTTATATTTCTGGCGTTTATTTGCAAACATTCTTCTGCTTTGCTAGTTCATAATATTTGATACCTATGGTACACCATCTTTTTATAAACAATTGTAAAAATAAAGAATTTGTATAGATAAATAATAAATAAAAACAACACACGTGTCTTTCTTTTCTTCATTTCATTTTACTGTACTCAATTGTTTACCGTTTGTCACTTACTGCTCTGCTTCTAGACTTATTGTCACCTTTCCCTTGCTAATTGTATCTCCCTTGTCTCTAGTTGCCATTTACTATTGTAACTATTGTTTGACCTTAATGTTAACTCAGTTTGTGTTTAGAACATGTATCATTAACTCC
>JAAAKL020014816.1:0-11769 GCA_010016065.2 Carybdea cf. marsupialis auct. non (Linnaeus, 1758)
CAACTTGACCGGATAATCGAGGAAGTACTGTACTATGTAGTATATATAATATATATATATAACTATATAGTAACAGTTCATCATGGAGTGACATGCGATTAACACCATTGACCCTATATCTCTCATTTGCTTTTGTAAGGGATCTTTCTAACACTTAAAATTGAACCTTTTTCTTAGGCCATGAAGCGTACTCTCAATTTCGGTGGCTTCATCAATCAATATCGTGCGAACTTGGCCAAGATCATGGCAAGACATGGTGTGGAAAATCCAGAAGTGGTTGTCAGATTCAACGATTTATTAGAATATATTGAAAAAAGGAATAGTAAGTATGGTGTTGATTTGTTGAATCGATGCTCTGCTGATTAAATTGGTTGTATATTCTGTTTCATGCCAGTTTAGAGTAGTTTTCGTGAAGCTTCCCATTCCAATGTGTGGCTGTTAGGAAATCCCATCTCATTCCTTCTCTTTGTTTCCAGTCTATAGCATACCTAGAGCGATTACAGCAACCCCCCCCCCCCCACCACCACCAGAGCAATCCCCCCAACCGGGTCCCGTAGATCCAGAATTTACGTCCACTGAAAACGATAAAACACTGTAATATTCTCGGGTTTTCTTGCGTTCTGGTAAATTCAGAGCAACGAGTCTTCAGGTACCTAAACCACTTATCACCAATCGAATACACCTAATTTTTTTTTGTGAGAACATATTTTATAAGAACGTAACCCTTTAAAATAGTAAAAGTTAAGAACATCTTAAGAACGAAGTAGGCTGAAGTTTAATATTAAGAGCATTCCATAGCTGGTATTGATGTATATATATTGCAGAGTAAACGATAACTCCGTTATCTTTGTATGGACGGCCAAATCCCAACAGTTTGAAAATCATCAGGAAAATCGATTTATTCGAATGGTCGAATAATTGCTTCAAAAACGTTCGCCCAGGAGGAGGAACTTATTGACTTTCATGACGGGGGTGATCATGTACACTTTTTGGGTCTGAAATTCAGAACAGGCTAATATTCTGGCAGAGCCTGCATCAGTCGTTTACAGTGTACTTGCCTGTGTTTATTTGTCAGAAAATTAAGGAAAATAGGGTTTTCGGAGCTAAAATATTAAGAACATGAAGGCTTTATATGGTTCATAATTAAGAACCTTTGAAGAACTTTTTAAGGCTTACTTTTCAAATATCTAAGAACATTTTAAGCCTTGAAGAATTCCGAATGTTCTTATATAAAAAAATAGGTGTATTCGTAAATAGATACGCGCCTACCCATAAAGTGAAGCTCGATAGGCTAAAACCTGCCCTGTTTGCAAGTGTAATGACAAATGATTATAGTCTCCGGGTCATGCTTAGCATATTTCCAAGACTAAATGTCAAGTTGTTTTGTGACTTCCTTTCCGTTCTTACTACTGATTTGAGCCGCTTACCCTGAAACATGCATAAGGGGTACATGTCGGAAAGATGAAGTGACAGTGTTAATTGTGTAATCATACCCAAATCATTCCAGGTTTCCCTATATTCATACCTTGAAAAACCCTTTTAAAAATCAACAAAAAAGACCCCCTCCCCTCTAACCGAAAAAAATCAGACGTTGTGATTTCATTAGAGTAAGTTTTTAACGACATGAAGTTGACAAGCCAATCACTGTCTGCACCGGCGGATATACTTTGTTTAAGATGGAAGGCAGTTCGCCCTTTAGATAAAAAATTCACTTATCAAGACAAATTGTCCCAATATAGCGTAAGTTCTCAAATAATTTACTTCTCTCGTACAAGGAATTTTGTCAATATTTGCTTTTACCGTTTTTAGTTTTCTCGGGTTTCATGTGAATCCTCCAGACGTTTCTACCCCCGCCCGGTCGGGCGTTACTCGGCAGTGTATTTGTTTTGAGCTTTCAATATCATCATATCACTGTGTGAGGACGATGTTGGAAATATCTAATGGTCATGAAATAGATATTTACTGCTTTTTTGCCCGATTTCACATTCAAAATTGGAGGTCATTGCATTTGGATTAATTGCGACTTTTGTATGTTCTATCGATTGCTGAAAATGCTGTTGCACCCGATGGTATACAAACAAAGATGCCTTAAGCAGTTGATATTATTACTTAATTATTTGGACATGAAACGATTTGTTATCAAAGGGGATAAGCGCTTGGTAAGTCATGGGATAAAACTTCATGGGGATTGCTAGGTAGCACATTCCTACGTTCCTAAGTTCCTTAAAACAACTGCTTATAATAGTCCAAAGCACAAAATAGGCTATTGTAAGCTCTGTAGATAAAGGATGGCCGTCCTCGTAGCCTTTAGATCAAGAATGGCCAATCTGTCAATCTGTTCATCAGGGATGACCAGCGTGGTGAGCTGTTGATAGGGGATGACCGACCTGGTGAGCTGCATACCAGGGGTGACCAACCTGTAAAGCTGAAAATCAGAGATGACCAGCTTGGTCAGCTGTAGATCACAGATTGGCAACCTGTCAAGCTGTAGATTAGGGATGGTCAACCTGGTAAGTTAAAGATCCCTACTTGCAAGCCTTGTTAGCCCTAGATCAGGGGTCGTCAGCCTTTTTTTGCCCCACAGCTCAGAGTTTGATAGCTCGCTCATCTTTATTTACTGGAAGCTGTTTACATCCAGCTATACAATCCCTCTACATGCATGGAGAAGGACTTCGTACTGCCAACGAACGTATTTTAGAGTATGTTGTTTCCAGCCCACTTTTATTGTAGAAATTGTCCCTCATTAAGTGAGCTCCTTTACGTCCGCATTCCTGTTGCCTCTACTCCATTAATACCGTAAAAATTTTGTATATAAACTGTGGCGTACACACTGATCTCTAAAAAAGACTGGATCGAGCTTCCCATTGTTTCAAACTACGAAAAAGTGTAGTCACGACTACTGGCCCCCATTAGTTAAAATAGCGCGGGAAAGTCCGCCATGTTGCGTCATATTGTTTACAAGCTTTGTGTGATGGGGACTGAAATGGCGTCCAATGACTGACCTCGCTTTGAGACGGAAGATGCTCGATCCAGTGTTTTTTAGAGATCAGTGGGCGTACATGACTCTGAAGAGAACTCACGCCTTCAGTCAAAAAATGACTACTTGATTCAAAAGGGGGTATGGAGTGAAACTGGTTTGAAAGTGCTACTCAATAGTTTAGGCTGGCCATCTTTTAATAGCGGACCACATTTGACTGCGATATGGTACAAGACAAGTTTCTGCCCTATAGTATTTATTGCAGCCCTTTTAATTCTTGCATGATGCAATTATTATTGCTTTTGCATCTTCCTCTCTCTGAACTGTAGCCTCTTTCTGAACTGTAACCTCTCTCTAAACTATGACTTCTCTCTGAACTATAACCTCTCACTGAACTGTAGCCTCTCTCTGAACTTTATCCTTGCTTTCCCTACAGAATATGAAGTCGAATTTGAACGCATTGCCAAAAAGGAGGGATTTATAACATACACTGATATCAAAGCATTTTTTGAAGCCTGTAAAACATGTCCATCAACGAAGGAGATAAATGATGCTATTAAAGCCACTATGTCAGAAGAGAGTGAGTATTCCTTGTTTTGTATTTCATTTTTTGATGAGAGACTTTTATATGCTGTTGCGTAGCCTAACCTTTTACCCACGGTTTACACCGTTTAACTATCACGATTTTAGCTTTCTTATACTCTGATAGTAATAGAGACGTATTTGTGGTAGGTCGAACCCATGATTGCTGACCTCGTGCCCAATCTTAGATCTTACTCGAGATAATATCGGCGGCATCGAGATGTTCTTCTAGATTATCAAAATACGTTCTTCTATGGCCACATTTCCTTTTCTGGCCGATCCTTCATCCTGCGAAGCACAGATCGTCAATCTTCTTATTCCGAATGCAGTGCCCAAGAAATCGGAATTTGAGCTTGGCGGTTCTTCTAATCGGCTTGATGTCGTCAGGGTTTTGGTGTATCGTTTCCTTCTGAGCTGATGACGCCCTAGCCTTTAACTGGTGCTATCACGGCCCTCGCATGGCATAGCTATATGTATGTATTTAGTTTGCTTACTATTAATATATATCTAAATTGTCATCAGCTATTATTATCCTGAACATTTGTAATTTGTTTTGTGATACTGTTGTTTCCAATTGGCTGACGCAGATTTCTCTTGTTTGAGTAGAGAGAGAGGAAAACACTGCCCTGTCTTAATTAGAACAGTGCGCATTTAACAGTGCCTACTTTTCAGTGGGGACGAGATTATGTCCTTTCATTAGCTTTCACGGGGAAAGTTACAATAGTATATGCACTTAGTTGATGATGAACCTTAACAAGGGGTTATTGCATGCAAATGTTTGTTCAGGCAATTTTGAAAGAAACAGTAGAACTCACCTTCACCTTAAATTGCTTATAAATTTATAATGTGTTAAGGATCGTTTCATTGTTGAATCCTATTCTGCACGAGCTTTCTTAACAACTCATTCTCCTAAAAAGGAGATCTTTGAGGCACTAATAAAAGTTAACAATGGCATGATCCATTATACCGAACTTAAGCAAGTTTTTAGTGCTATTTTTTATTACTAAAATAATAAAAAAATATTCGATATTGTCTATCAAGGTCATCGGTCAACTATGGGCTTTCTTGTCTACCAAGATCATCGATCAACTGTGGGCTTCCTTGCCTACCGAGGTCATCGGTCAACCCTGGGCTTTCTTGTCTACCAATGTCATCGGTTAAATATAGGCTTTCTTGTCTACCGAGGTCATCGGTCAACTCTGTGCTTCCTTGTCTACTAAGGTCATCGGTCAACTCTGGTCAACATGGTATCTGGGAATTGTTTTGAAACATTCCTTTAAACAGAGCCATTTCTTATAGTAGACTTTTGAAGTACATTTGCTTGTATGAAGTGTATATTATTTCAGGACTATATCAGTCAACTATGGACTTTCTTGTCTACCGTGGTCATCGGTCAACTCTGTGCTTCCTTGTCTACTAAGGTCATCGGTCAACTCGGGTCAACATGGTATCTGGGAATTTTTTTTTAAAATTCCTTTTAACTGAACCATTTTCTTATAGTAGACTTTTGAAGTACATTTGCTTGTATTAAGTGTATATTATTTAAAGACTATATTTGTTTAGTTCTATACTTAGAAAGTCTTTGCTTAAACGGGCCAATTTTTATCTGAACGTTTTAATTCGATTTTCGATTCCACTCAAACATTTGAAACGCCAATTTTGAGCAGATCTGCCGCAAATACCGCTATGTGTTGACAGGCATAAAACTACAAGTCAGACAGGTTCAATCCTGACACTTGCGGTTGGGAAACGGCAGGCAAATGTTTGCTAGGGGGGTTCAAAACCTCCCTCTTCCCCCTCTCCCGCCAAGAAAAATAAGGTAGGCTTTTATCGTTTGATGAATAGGCCTGGCGTCCCAATATATTTAAAGCTAGCCTCGGTTTTATCGATGACCAGAGAGAACCCTAGGCAAGCTTCTGCGTCGCACCTCTCTGTTTGTCGTAAGACTGAGGAAAGTGTCATATGATCTGGCTGTGTGTTAGATTCTCCACTTCCCTCTATTGTCATTTTAGCTATCTCCCAGTTCTTATTTTCAATACTCTATATTATTGACCCTCGACCCGATATTCATGCTTCAACATCTTTCTTTTGTCATTTTTCAATATTTATTTCATTTTCTGTTGTCTTTTTTTCAGTCTTCTATAAGAAGAAAAATCATCATTTTACAAAGCAGGAGATTCTAGACATCGCATTTCATATCTTTGTGCCCAAAGGCACCCAGCTGACTGACACGAGGAAATCAACATGGATGAACCCGTTAAATGATATCGACGAGAAAACAAAATTAGCTTTGAGTAAGAAAGTTAAACAGCAAACTGACTTCAACCTTGTCTTTCGCTTAGTTAGCAGCGCGAAAATGGAGCGAGAAGAGATAGAAACTCGCGCTATTAACCCAGAACTTCTTCCAGAAGATGCAAAGCGTGAAGGCTTCTCAAATTCAAATGCTGCAGATACGAAAAAGGCTGTTAAGTCAAAGGAGACCAATAAACCGGGTCAGAAAACTAATAGATTGAATGCGAAAGGGAGGCCAACGTCAAGTAGAGGCAAGACTGTTAAGGCAAAGTAGTATTTAGAGATAGTGTTTATTCCAAGGGTGTAAAGTTGTATTACGAGTTCCCGTTGTGGAAATCCGGAATATGCTGCACAGAGAAATGTGGTTACAATTCATAAGAATCCCCCTAAAACGAGCGGTGTAATAGCTCTAAACCACTCCAGCCTTGTCTTCGGATATCGCCATTGTTTACCAAAGTTATAAAAGATGGGAGGTGGGCTTATTATGTAAAAATTTCATAAGTTTCACAGAACTCTTGCAGGTTAGCGACATAAAGTATTGTAACCACTTCGATAAGGTGTAACAACATCGAAATGAGTGCTGGACGTTTCAACATTCTAGGAATACGGTAGCGATTTCTGGATACGTTAACGACATCTTCATAGGCTATTGAGTTCAGAATCGCTTGTCAGCAGGAATGCACTTGTAAAATTGGAGGCCCTGATGCAAGAAATGGCGATTGGGTGTTGTTGTGCCCAGCAAGATTTACAACTTTTCGCCCTTGGTTCAGAGGACGTGTGAAAAAAGCGATGACCACTATGGAACAGATACGCTTCGAGTTATAAACAAATAATACAATCGCTTATTGTATTGCTATCGTAGAAGACTTGAAGAATAAAACACTTGGAAGGATAGGAAACTATGTTTCTGAACATTCCTGTTCTGTGCTTACAGTGTATATCCACTGGTCAGAAATGTTTTGGTATTTTGTTTATTGTACTGACCTGAAAATCCTCTGCCTATTCTTTGTGCCGTACCTTCAGTTTACTTCACGTAAAATCGTGTAAAAGAGCTCAAAAGTGCACTGCTGGCCACCCTCACGTTTTTCAGCATGAACTTACCTGTTCCGTATGACGTCAGTTTTTTTCTTATGACGTCAAAAATTGCCTCGTTCTGGAAAACGTTCGTTTAAGGATCACTAAAAACTATGGAAAACTGTACGTAAGACCAAAAGTAACGTGGCAGTCCGATTCCTAGAAACAAAATGAGCACAATATCAAAAATTTCTGACCACTGGAGGTACACTTTAATTTATTGCGTTCTGTTTACTTCGACAGAAGAAATTGTTACTTCAAACTGACCTTTTATTCAACATACAATTGAAAGCATGATACTTTTTTATCGAGTAAATGGGGCTGGACCCGTTTACTGGGAGCCGCGATTTAAGAACATCACTCTAAACACGTGGGGCTTTAGCACCCAGATTTGTATGAAATATTTATTTTAAATAAATTTATTTGATCTATGTCCGATGCGATTGGTGGCAATCGATGCCCCCCTATAATTTGCAACTGATTTGGGACCAAAGAAAATACCGTAAAATGCCAAATGTAAGCCCTGGGCTTCTAGAGCCTCGTAAGCATTTTTGGTGGGCTTTTATACGGGGCTTATATACGGAAGGATATTTTGGTTAGTTTATGGGGGGCCTATATTCAAGAGGGCTAATATTTGGGGGCTTATATTCGGGATTTTACTGTATTCCAACATGTATTTTGCTGGCATCTTCTCTGTAAACATCATTATGCCTTTTGGGATGGTATTGTAAATATGATAAATATACAATCAGTTGAGGGAAATTGTTCGTTCTTGTTCTTTTTATAGTAGACATCTTAGTTGTATTGTGCATTTCTCATCAGTGGCGGTTTTAGGGTATGACAGACAAGGCGTAGCCCAGGGGAACCCGCGCTTTCACCTCAGAAAATCTTTTGACGTCGATTTCTCTTCTTTGAAACAGCTTTTTCAGTAATTTGAGAAAGGAAAGAATCACAACTAGCCACACAAAAAACCCCAGATATATTAATAATACTTTTCTTTCATAGGGCCACACGTTGAATAAGTGCCCAGGGCCCCACATGGCGGAAAACCGCCCCTGTACCTCATCACCTTTGCATGCTCTTACAAGCATGATGAATTCCACGTCTGAATGGTGAGAAATCATTCTAAGATTGATAAACCAAGATGGCCAGTTTCAATCATTCATAACTTTAGGGCGGACACGGACAGCCTATCTAGGTAACAGACAGGATCGAAAGCTGGTTCATATTTGGATGGTTAAAATATTTGACTCTTCGTTAATTCATACCTAATAATTGATCCCTTGGATCGAATGATTAGATCAGTAATTTTCTCATTGTTTGTTGGCTTTTTGTCACTGATCTCTAAAAAAGACTGGCCATTGTTTCCAACTACGAAAGTGTAGTCACGAGTACTGGTCCTCATCAGTTAAAATAGCGCGGAAAATTCCGCCATGTTGCGTAACATTGTTTATAAGCTTTGTGTGATGGGACTGAAATGGCGTCCAACGACTGGCCCCTTTTTCAGACGGACGATGCTCGATTTAGTGTTCTTTAGAGATCATTGGTTTTTTGTTCTCTCATTGAGACACGGCCACTGATCTCAAAATAAGACTGGGTCGAGCAATCCCATTGTTTCAGACAGCGAAGAAGTGTGGTAACGAATACTCGTCCCTAGAAGTTAAAATAGCGCAGGAAGGTCAGCCATGTTAGGCAAAATTGTTCATAAGCTTTGTTGCTTTTTGTAAGCTTTTTGAGGACTAAAATGGCGTCCAGCGACTGACCTCACTTTGAGACGGAAGATGCTCGAATCCACTATTGTCTCACTTCTCCTGTAACAGACCCCCAGGTTCTATCGGTTTACATTAAATCATCAGGGTTCTACTGTGGCACCTGCTTTAACTGAGAATACTAGACCCACAGGGGCAAAGGTACGCCCATGACACCGAATCATCGCAGTACTAGTTATTGCTGATACATTGGAAGTGGCTACTTCTGAGTCGTCGAATTCTTTTCAAATAATGCGAAGTCTAGATTAAAAGACCCTTACAGTCCTGTGACTGCTTTGAGGTTAATCACAAAAAACTTTCGTATTGAAACAGGGGTGAAGCAGTGCTTCTCGAAACCTGACACTAGTAAGACTGAGCTTGAACAAGCTGTGTATCCTTTTTTTAGCTTTTTCTAACAAGATTTTTCCTTCCTTAGCAGAATTTAAATACTTCCTCCAGTTTATTTCCTTCTTAGTTCTTATTACTCTCTTTTTTCTATCGTGAATTAACTTCTAGTGATCTATTATTATAGTTATTATTATTATCATTATTATTACTATTAATTCTTATTACTTTTTTTCTTCTTCTTTTTCTTCTGTTGTGCTAGTTGTTGCTATTTTTTGTAAATCCTCCCTCCCATAAATCTCGCTGTCCCCAATGAGCTTGCTGGGCGACAACAGTGAGAATGTTAAACGATAATAAACAAATAAATGGCATTGAAGTTCAAAAATATTATTATTATTATTACTTAAATGTTACGTCACAATTTCATTAAGAATTAAATCATCTACAAGTTTTTTTCACTCACTGTTTTTCCCAGTTGATGTAGATTGAAATGCTGGAGATTTTGTGAAAGTACCTTATGATACACTTTTATTTTCTTGAATTTCAAACTTTTTTATCAAACCGTATCATTTGAATTTACGACGGCTATCATGCGTTGCGTGATTCTGTTTTGCAGTCAAAATACGTAACGGTTCTTTACAGGGCAATCTATATTGGTAAAATGTACCCTGATTCTTTATCCTATCAGGGTTTTATTGACGATGAAATTTAACCTGAAGGTTTCAAGTACCTTTTACAGTGGAAGTATAATCCTTCTCTACCTGTGTCACTAGCCCTATCTCTCGTTAACAGTTGTTGACCGTCTATCTATAATGAAAAGCATTAAAAGTTTTAAAATTCCGCAACTACTGAAACAAGATCACGGCAGATAAAATACACATTGCACGGATTTGCATGATCCTACATATTACGATCGGCCTGCTGTGCTGTAGAAATAGGACAGTGGCACTTTTATCTGGAAGCTTAGAGATGAGATATTCCGACAAATTCTCTCCATAATAGCGACTTTCATTGGAGCAATGTGAGACTTCGGAATGTGATCAGAGCTGATCTTCGGAGAAGTGTCGGAGAAATTACAGCTTTGAGCCCCACTTGATGTGATACAACAAGCATAAGTTGAAGTAGATTGAGCAGAAGTTTTTACTTTATTTAGTTTTGTTATTCTACGACATCACGCAGTCTCACGACGCATGCGTTAACGGTCTTGTCATCTATTACGTCTTCTGTGGCCGTGATCCGGACGAGGGCCATGCCAACATCGTCAGATATCAGAACACTCGCAGTTTTTCTTTAGATACTGGGAAAAAATCTGGAAAATGTGCGAATACTTGTACAATTATTACGGGGAAAAGGACTACGTGAAAAATTTCAGACAAGCTAAAATCGAATGTCCTGAAATTTGGGAGGGTGGATTGAAACAGGTAGATGTCGCAGTTTGATGTACGAAAGCATTTCTTGTTTAAAGGTATTGGGCAAAAATCAGTGGGGGTAAAAATATGCAATTGTCACACGTATTTTAGGGCTTGTAACCACTGATCTCTAAAAAGACTGGATTTCAACTTTCTACCCATACTACACCTTAGGGGAGGTGGGGGAACAAGAAATTAAATATCGTAACTGTGTTTAAGTATGCATTTAGTGATGTATTCAATATTATTTGGCATTATGTATTTGCTAGATAACCCGTGAAATTCACTTCACCCCTACCCCCTCCCCATTCCGAGGCTAAGCAACATACAAAAATAAGGTCTTGTAAGATTAAATGGGAGTTAGCTGTCGAAATGTCATTTTCTAGCATCTGACAACAAACTGCATGTACCAGTTACCCAACGCTCACCACTGACTTCAAAATCCTGACTACTACTCCCTCAAATTTTCTGCTATTATTCAAAAAAACATTATTCTGATCAAAGAGCATATCAGTCACTTAACTACGTCAACATTCTTACTTGTTGTCTGTATTCCAGGCAATACATGGTATGTAAGTATCAGGCAATGTATGCTACTGAGTTATCAGGCAATGCACTTTACCTAGTTACAAACCAATTGACATTCCCTAGTCATCAGGCTTTGCACATCCCCTAGTTATCAAGCATATAGTTACAGGACAGCAATGTTGATAGCAGAAAGTACTTAAGGGGAGTATGGCAAAAGTGGAATGGCAAAAGCGACAAATTTGAGGGGTATTGGGTACTCTCCCCCGAAAAGTTACATTGCCCGTCAATGCTACAGACCTGTGTGGCGGCTATGTAATATACACGTCACTAGTGCCAGTCTTCTCCTTGTATATAATAGGCGTTAGACAAGGAAGTGTAAAGGAGATCTGTACCAGGAAGAGTTGGTATTAAGATGTTCTTTTATTCTCATGTTTGACAGAAGTTCTCGTATATGTAACTCAGTGAAGGCAACCAATCTGATTAGTGAGTACACTTCTTCTCGGCGCACATACTACAACCTAGTACAGATTCTTGTACAACATCCTGTCACCCAAATAATTTAGACCAGCATAAGAGAATCCAAAACGGCTGTACCAAGCTGGGCGCAGTTCCGGATCAAAGAATGATACATAGACTGTACTTGCAGGCCTACAAGCTAATGACAGGGCGGATCAGTCATTCAAGAGACAAAGGAGTACAATGTTGGGAGAAAAGGAACAATAAAAATATATTTAAAATGAATAATGGAAATATGTTTAAATTAATAATAATAATAATAATAATAATAATAGTAAAATACATAAATAGATAAGTA
>JAAAKL020014817.1:0-11769 GCA_010016065.2 Carybdea cf. marsupialis auct. non (Linnaeus, 1758)
ATCACCACTATATATATATATATATATATATATATATATATCACTATATATATATATATATGCAAGGACAATATGAGGATATATTGTATGCTTATATTAACAGGTCTTGTTAAGAATTTGAAAGAGAAACAGAGAGTAACTGATGATAACAAAATGCAAAGCAGATCATTCAACAAAGGAGCATTTGGGTACGTCCTTTTAAAAATCTAGCATTGTTGTTTGGTCTTCATGATTGGTAATTGGCCTATTCTTTTACAGGCAATAATTGTTTGAAATGTTGCAGTGATGCAGAGTAACCTTGGATGTACTTGCCTTGAATTTATTTTGTAATTATGGCTCAAAGTAAATTAGGTGTGGCAATGTCTAACCAATAAACATGTTCTTAACCAGTGTTTGTTGATCTCTTGAACAATACATGACAAGATACACATATTCAAAATGGTACTATTTTATCCAACTGAAGATACAATAACCGTAAATCAGATTCTGTAAAGTTATTTTCTTCATGCAGCTAAAACGGACTTAATTGACTGATACTCATTTGCTTAACCAATACCTCCTTACAGTATATAACATGGTTAGTAAATTTTGGGAAAGACCCAGAGCTTGACAGAAGGACATTAGGAAGTTTCCAAAATCTGTGACCTCAGGATTGAGAAACTCAGCATGCAAACACTTTATCATAACACCTGCAAAGTAATTTAATCTGTAACCTCAAGGAGTTTGGACATCAATCAAGAATGTTTCAGTGGTATTTGTATAAGTAAATGTGTGCAATCGGGCTTTGATGAACTGAGGAAAACTGGGCTTCTTTGGTGACCCATATTTCTTTACAATTATTGTGTAGATGCTACTTGCAATGACAAAAAAAGCTCTTTATATATTAGCAACTTTTTATGGTGTATTACAAGCTCTTCAAGGAGTGCACTTTTAGTCAGAACAGGGATGGGAATACTTGTATTTGTCTCCTGTTTGTATAGAGGGGCCTCAGATTATCTTTCCAGAAAGTCTTTTAAAGTATGAAAACTTATTTATCATTTCTTTTTACCTACTTCCGTAACTTGTTTTCCCATACTAAGTGAAGTGAAGTGAAGTGTACAAGATAGCTCAGACTGCCAGTGTCACTTGATGCTGTTCTATGCAGCACTAACTAACAATAATGTTAGTGGTTATAGTGGTGGTGCCAGCTAGTGATTATTATACTTGTTGCTATGATCATTACAGGATAGGCTGTGATGTACATTTTGTAGGATTTTCTTTTCATACTTCAGGTATCCTGGCTCACTGTTTTGTTCATTAATTTTGTCTTTTAGAAATGTTAAGGGACAGCAGATTGGTGAAGGAATTAGCAATAACAATTTTCAAAATTCGTTGACCGTGTTCAAGAAAGATCATTACAATCTCAAGAAAGTAAAGAGTACTAGTTTACTGCAAGCTTCAAAAGGATATGATGCTTCACAACACACTTTCTCTTCAACAGCAACTTCATGGCATAGGACGTCATCAGCTCCAGAGTTAAGGAATCAATATACAAATTTGAATCAGCAGGGGGAAGAACAAAGAGCCCCATTTGTTGTAAACCATGGTAATTGTGTTAAAAGGAGCCAACTCTCTTTCCATAGGTCTACCACTCTAGGAGACCATGCACCAAAAGCAAAGTCACACTGTGGTAGTATGATGTCACCAACAAGTCAGAAGACGAACTCTGAAAACAGAACATTTACTAGCAATGTTACAACTACTCAATGGCCAACCATGAAGTATACCATGCATGATAAAACATGGACTAAAGATGATTGCAAGGTAACACATGCAAAAGTACTAACTGGTCAGCAGGGAGTTCATTCTGCTTTGAGCACTTTTAAAGAATCTGAAAATGCAACAAAAAGTGGTCCAAGTACCTACAAGAAAGCTGATAGATACAGCAATTGGTCTACAAGAAGTAATGTGTGGCAAAAAGACATAACAGGCAAAGTGTCAACTGAATTTGTAAAGGTTGCAACATCAAAGAACAGCACCCCCAATGCTGTAGGACTGTCAGCATCTTTAAAAGGAATGAATGATAGAATGACTGAAAATCATATTTTAGATGAGAGGAAGAAGGAGAATCATTTGCAAAAAGAGATGGGCAACAAAATGAAGTGGATAAAGGAAAAAAGAAGAACTCTTAAAAAAGGAAAGAAGCAAAAAATAGCAGCAAAGAATACCAAATACTCAATCAGAAATACCAACCCCCTGAATAATTGGTCAGTAGTCAAAAAGCACAAACTTGTCCATCAGCAGGCACTGAAATGGAAGCGCACAATGAAAAATAACTTTTGCTTCAAAGATAAGAGAACACAACTTGTTAGCAGAGGGAGATATAAACTCTTACTCAAGTTGACACCATTAGCCATTAAGGTAATTTTAATTGTTAAGTGTGTTAATCAATGTCAGTTCTAAAATGATTTTGTAAATTGAAATTTTATAACTCATTACTTAGTGATGTAGAATATACAAGTAAGAAGGAGGATCACTAATTTTCAGCAGCAAGTCCTGATGCTTCTGATGAAGACACAAATCAATGTGAAATATGTTTACATAAATACAGTCAATACAGTTTGTACCTGTCTTGATTCAGAAACCAAGCTGCCCCCAAATTGCATGTTCCATTGGCTGTTATGTACATTATATTATGCTGAATTTCGCCATGACCCCACAAGTTTAATCAGCCAACTGATCCTCCTTTTCCAAGTTTGCAGTTGATGATAACTTTCTTGCACATTTCATGTGACTCCATTCTGAGCAGTATCCTATGAGATCAGCAGATTAGTGACAATAGGCTAGATGTCTACTTGTTAAGTTTCCCTACTGAAACACTGCTAACTGTACCTTGTGTAGCTACTTTATTAAACATCAATCATAATACATTATACCTTATAGTTTTTTAAACATAATCTAATACCATTTTCTTGAGTTATTGTCATACATTTAAAATGCTACAATATATTCATAATTGTATTGTATGTCGTTAAAACACAGGACCATAGATGTAAGAGAATTCAAGGCAGCCGTCCACATTATTCTGTGAGCACAAAACCTGGTTTATTAGGACCAAAGATTTATCCAGGGCAATTTTCAAGGCAGTAAGTAATTGACATTCATATCTTACACTCTGTAGAACCAGAGACCAGTGTTGGATACCAACAGTTCAGTTTCTAGGTGGCCAGTTTTTTCTCTAATTGGCTGATTGATTTAAAGCAGTTTGTTTTTCAGTTTATTATAAATGTTTTGCTTGAACTTGATGAAGAATTACTCATTTCCTAAAGAAATTTAGTTGCAATGGTGTAAGAAACTATGTTTGAGTGTGTCCAAATTGGGTTTTTTTATTATGTCCTTGCTGCAATTTGATCTCATGCCAGAAATTGATATGTACAAGGAAGATCTTTCTAAGTTAGCTTCTGTTCTTAATGGCTAGTGTTTCTTGTATTTTGGTTGGAGTTCAAAATGCTACCTAGCCAGCAAAATGTTGTATTGTTATATTGACATTTTGATTTTAAGTTATGTCTGGCATCTTTGGCAATTATTAGCAGAATGGTCTGGAAGAAGGGATTTTTATGTCCTTTTTTGCAAATTAGATTGCAGATTTGACTGTTTAACTCATTGGTCATGAATTTAGAATATTGCCCCACTAGGAAAAGAGCTAGCTTCCAATAGTAGTAGACCAATTCAGATTTCAATGTTATGCAACGTAACAGGCTCATTAGTTTGTAGGTTATCTTTGAGCCTTGCACTCAACTTTTGTGTTGATCTTGTTTTTGTTTATGTTTATGTGGGTTTTTTTGGATATTTTTATCTAATGTAATTTACTTATTATTTCTTTCTTGATTTATTTTAAGGCACTTATCCTTGGACAGGCGTTTCCAGATAAGGGGGAAAATGGAGAAAAAACAGGTATGTAGGTTTATATGTTCTAGTATGACACAGCCACAGTGTACAGTTAATGGTGTGTGTTTGCATGGGGATGCTATGGCTTGTGTAAGTGATGGATGTTGTACACAACCCTTATATTGAACTATAATGAGAACAAGAAGAAAATAGCTGACGACAGTGGGAAGCAACACAAGTGTGACACATTTATTCAGCATGACCATGTTTGTAATAAGGATGGGCACCTGCATTACCCCTTGCCAAGTGTCAATCACACCCTCAATTGATGTGGGTGCTCTATTTGTCAACCTAATAAGAGCTGAAGCAGGAATGAACCATTCCACTTCCACATCAAGTGCCGGTGATTGATTCGTTATGTTAATTCAGTTACTCAAGAGGATCAACCTACTAATCGAAACTGTAACAGGCGATGTCGTAAGTCATTGGGAATCACTTATAATTACCTTCCATAGAACATATGGTATGCTAGCTCCTGTTGATATTTAATAACTTGAGTTCATTAAAATATGACATTGAGGAAGTATAGCAAAACGGAACTATATGGATATGCAATATGTTTTTGAAAATGAATGAAATCACCTTATTTAGATAGAAAGATATTCTTGAAGATCCCAATGTGCTTTTAATTTCTTTCATTTTTATTCCATTAGAATGACAATAATACTCACCCTAAAAGCCTAGAAATGAGGGGAGTAATTGGTAAGTATAGACTTGTTTAGACTTAAGCATGGATTTAAAATGGTTTCATATACGTGCTAATGAACCATGGGTGCTTTCGTCTCTTTTTTCGTCACTATGGTTTTGAATCCAGCACTTTTTGTACTTTCTTTGATCTTCTGTTTCTTTCAAAAACCTTCTCTTCTATCTGAAAGTCCATTACTTGTACGTTCTATCAGAGCTTCTTCCCTTCCCTTTGTCCATCTTTCCTCAGTTTATTTTATAGCGTTCATCATTCAAAAAATGGCAGCTGTAGATGTGTGATGTAGCCTCAAGTCCATATCTGACGTTTTGCAAAGGATTTGAATTGATTAGAGTAAAAGTATCATTAGAACAAAAAAGTACTTGTTTTCGTGTCATGATTTGTCAATGAGAGATTTCAGGCTAAGTGTCACCTTCATTGGCCATTTTCGTACTACAACTGTCAATCAATGACATGGGAATTGCCATACGATAAGATAGACGACATTGTCAAATTGTTTTAGTTACACTACTTCCAAAAACTTCGTTGATGGTACAGTAAACTGTACGCAGTAGCGAAGACATTTTTTCGTCTGACACTCCTGAGAGTGCAACATCGTCGGCGTAGATATCGAAAAAGGGGGCAACGAAACTAATACTCAACTGTGTTTTCAAAGTAGCCAATCAGAACTCTTGACTTGTTTTGACCAATCAGCGTCCGTGGAAATGAATGATTAACAATATCTTTTTGTCTACAAAGTTTGTCAACAGTTTTCTTGCTTTAATGTGGACGGATTCACGAACGGCGTTAGCTTGGCCGTTCTATAATCCGTGCATTTATAATGCACCGCTTTGAATTCTGTAGATATCTTTCGTACAGATGGCTTATTTTTGTTTCCACATTGTGTGTTTTCCAGGGAAACGCTCTCAGTTATCGTGGACTGCAAGCCGATCGTTGGTGCGGGTAGATGGCAAGGCATTCCGTTCTAGCAAGAGAGGAAGAACTCTTAAGAGGTTAAGGAGTTCAGATATTTGTAAGTGAAAAGTGGCCAGTTGCTATGTTCATTTTGAGAGAAGAAAAGGTTTCAATATTCAGAGTATTTGGAGGGAGAGCAATTGAAAATTCGATGGTTGATTTGATACATTAAGCCGCCACTCGGGTCGAATTTATATCTGGTACACTCTTGATGATACCTAGTGAAATAGCTTACCTTATGAAACAAAAGAAATCAACTATCTTCAACGAGTAAGCTGAGGTCATATTAGCCGAAATGTAATGCAAGTTTGTTTTACTTAGTAGTACTTTTCTCAATACATTTTCGATGTTGGCTTTGATATCTACAAATAGGTTACCGAGATTTTTTTAAGGATGTAAATATTAGGAGAGGGAAAAAGAACGAATTTCTGATTACAGCGATTCATTAGTTTTCAAAGAAAAACATATGGAAATTTAAGCCATCTAGTTAATAACATTACAATACCCCTATGTGACATTAATCACTCTCTCCATTTCTTCACTTCAAGTCAAATGTTACCTTATCTAAATTGGACCCTTCGATTTAAATTAAATTGTTTGTAGTTTTGAATTCATTCCCGAGTATAATGTGGATCAAATTATGCATGTTACTGTTTTTGTTTTCGATTTTATGCTTTGATATTATATACATTTGTAATTTGGTGTACAATTTACATGTCACATGGTTCTTTTAATGAGTTATTGCAACGGTAACAGAAAGAGTCCTATTCCTCCATAAAATAACATAACGTTTAATTAGAAGTCCAAGTGAAATCCCCCCCCACCTCAAATTGTTACTTTTTATAATTATGAATTTTTTAACTTGACTTACTTTGACTTAATTGCTCAGGCCTTTGGTTTGGCTTTTTGGTTTTGCTCTCCCATGTACATGTCGTCGGAGTCTAGGATCGTTTCCAGGATTTCGCTCAGCAATTGGCAGCCTTTTCCTTGGTCACCCTCGTAGACGTTGCTGGGGGAAATCTTGCTTGTGTGCGTGCTATACCAGTGAATCTGTGAGTTTTTTGAATGGTGTCAGTGAGAGGTTAATTTCCGGATAGTAGCATTTTGGATTTTGTCCATCCTATTCTTGCCGATCAGAGCCCTCAAGCATTTCATTTCGAACTTAAAGCATCATTTCTGTCAGTGTCAGTGTTTCACATGCCTAAATGCCAATGGTAATAAAAGAGCATTGCATAGCCGCGTATTCAGTTTCAGTGATATCTTCCTGTTGCTCAAGATGTGCATCAATCTGCCATACGCCGTTGTGGTAAGTCCTATCCTGCATTTTATATCACTAGATAATCCAGGAATTACGCTACCTAAAAAAGTGAATTCATCAATGGTGTCAACCGGCTCATTTCCAATACGAATTTGGTCGGCAGTGGCATTCATTACTTTGCATTTGTTATGTTTATCTCTAACCCCCATTTTTCACACGCCTTCCGCAATTCTGATGCTGCCAGTTGAAATTTTTATTGCACCCGAATTCCAGAAGAACCACCAAATTACCGGGTGTTTTTGGTCAAAAGTGACCCCACCTTGAATAAATTGTGCAATTTATGATCAGCAATATCAATCGTAATTAAGTTATGGGCATCTCGGCACACCGTTTAAAAGGTCATGAATATAAGTATCATTTTATTTGCCGCAAAGGGACTATACTTGTTCCACCTTTCCATCTGTTTGTCTGTTTCCAAGAGGAAAACGGATTTGATGTCAGTAACACAAGGGGCGTACTTTATTACTTCTAAAAATTCAATCACAATCTTTGCATACGATTTATTACTCATCGAATGAAAATTGCTTGAAACTTATGGAAGCTAACTTCGATTTTTTGACAGCTGAATCATCGATTAAGAAAATTCACGCACCCGTGAATTCGACATTTGCCTTGAACAAGAGACAAACAGCAAGGTAATACTTTGTAATGATATATTTACGATCGATTAATATATGGCTGCTATGTTGGTCTCCTGTTTGCATTTGTTCGAGTATTTGTGTAGATGGGCTAAATATGATGCAGTGAACGAGCGTTGTTATGTACTGCCTTTACTGGAAGAAAAGATTCATTTCTATACCAGCTTAGTAACTATTAGAAAACCACGTGATGAGTTTAAGGTAGACAATCTGCTGTGATAAGGTGGCTTGACAAATGAAACGTTTTTGTTGGGGATGGTGGGGTGGTTATATTTAGTCCTCTGCGAAAAGCTTAATTTCATTGGAATGAAAGTACCCATTAAGCCAAAGAAGTTATTAATCACAGTGACAGGCGTATATGTTATTTGATTCTGTAACATGCGTTTTATGTGTCACCGACTAATGTTAACAAGGGACAATTTTGTTGATGGAAAAGTATTGTTTTACATAGTTGAAAAATAGTAATTAGATTCAACATCTACAAGAAAATATTGTTGTACATGAATGGTTTATTGATTGACCGATAATGATATTGAGAAAATGTTGACATTCCCATTTGCTTGTAGCTCTCTTAATAACCGAATGATTTAAAACGAATTTTGACCGGTCACAATTTTCCTCTATTCATTTGTGCGTATTCTAGTCATCTGTTGCGGCGAAGTATCATTCAGTTGACTCGATTTAAAGTGAAGAAAGCTGAGAGTAGGCTCTTCTGCAAGTACTTCAATCGTTTTGGTAAGTAAGATGTGCACTCACTGTTGTATGTCGGTAGATTTGTTGAGTCGAGTCTAGTCAGAGATGTTCACGTGTTCGCTTATGTAGCCCATGATTTCGATTCTCTTTAGTCTATTTTATTTTATTTAGATTATTCGCGTATTTGCGGATCTGACAGATAATTACAGACAAAATGCAACCCCACTGATATGAAAAGAGCATTTAGATTGCATGTACGTTGCACTAATCGGTAACAGATGTATGTGTCCTTTCATCACGCTCATGTTATTTAAAGTAGCAAAAGGCAAATGATAACAATACGGGAAGAACAAGAAGAAATACACAGCAAAAAGGTTCACAACAAGAAGTGATTAATTGTCAGTTGCTGGTCAAAGTTTACTTGTGATGGTACACTCATGATTTTTTTGGCATATTACTTTGGCAAGGCATTGGATAATGATCTCAGTTGTATTGACGCAACTGAATACGTAAACATTTCACAACAGATAATAAGAAATTCTGAAAAATTGCTCAAAATACAAGAATACGATCTGGATTTGCAGGGAGGGGACCAGGTTTGGTACTTTGCGTCGTTGGATTCTTGTATAGTCCATTATAACCAATGAAGGGACGGTGGTTTTTAATAATTAAAGAAGAGGTAGCAGCATGTCTTTCTTGCAGAACGTGCTGAACTGGATGTGGTCACTGTGATTTATACCATTATCTGGCTATTGCTGTATTATAATTTGCTCGTCAATTTCTCTTGCTACAGGTAAGTGTCGCAAGCTGGAAACGTGTCCGTATGTACATGACCCGGAAAAGGTTGCCGTCTGTACACGGTAAGAGGAAGCAAAAATTACTTGTGTTTTGCTGGAAATGCTAAAATGTATTATGTTACAGAAGACAAACTTTTTTCCATAGATCAGTATCATATGATAGCAAATTCATGTGCTGATAGAAAGAGCTGAATGAGATATTTATCATATTTCACCTCGTGTCAGTGTAGTCTCATATTCCTACCCTTTCTATGTAAGGAATTCTAATGTTAACAAAGCTTCATTGGCATCTTGCAAAGTACCAATCCTGAAACTCGATGTTATCAGTGCTGTTACGATACAGCTGCATTTGACCAGTTGCATCGCCACAACTGTGTTGAAATTGGAGACTGTTAAAATAGAGAAGAGGATGAACTGCAACTGTAAACTTTCATGGATATAGTACTGTTAATAATTTGAAAAGTTTCATAATTGCCTTTGGTGAATCACTTTAGTAATCATTTATTGTACATGGATACTCTTGAATCCTGGTCTAAAACGACATTAATTATAAACAGTATAGACGTATTTGTGACGTTAAAGTTAGGACATCGATTCACGCAATTCCCCAGAACATTTCGACAGAACATTTCGACAGAACATAACCTCACACATGTCAATTGATAGTATAACTAACATTCACATGACTATTTTATAAGTAGATAAATATAATAGGCTTTGATGTATTTTAGTACCCAAGGTAAGTATGACTGGTATATTATGCCCATGCTTTACCGACTGTGTTATTACAAGACATCGATTTAATGAACAAGCAAAGCTTAGGCACAGTTACCAGTGCGAAGAGTGCCACATACGTTTACGAAGACGCTGAGATTGTGCGTACACAAGCTGGGTTGAAAACATGAAATATAAATAGACTCTATCACAGCGTGATAAAACGTAGAACTTCCCCTGCTTGAAATTCTAAAATGTTCAGTATCAAATCTTTCGCGACATTCAAAATCATACTCTGGTACTATACCGATGTAGATCAACCGACGAGAATTGGCGAAAATCTTCTCGAACAAAATGAGTTGCCTGTTCAATTGTCTCTGTAGTCCTTTATATCCTGCATTCACCGATAGTCACCGAATTTCCAGTTCCTCATTTGCCATTTTTTTACGTGATAATTTCGCACGCTGTGCTTTTTTAGTGACGTCGCACAATTGTTATTTTCCTTGTAGTAACAATTCTTCATCCTGTACCCTCGTGACTCATCTAGGTCACAGGGATCCGATGCCTTGCTTTATTGTTGTGTACATATTATTAAAGTTCAATTGTATCTCCTTTCAGATTCTTAAGGGGAAAGTGCACTGATATCAATTGTTTATTTTCCCATAAGGTAGAGCAACACAAGGTAATATTCAATACGCTTTAAACGGTGTTTCTAAACGAACGTCCTTACTTGTTTGTGTGACGCTGTGTCAGGTTTCTGAAAAATAAGAACGATTTGTGCGAAGCTGGCATTACTCATACTTTTTAATGCTTATGTTTGATTGTACGTTATCCGGCGGTTTCGACAGCCCTTCCCTTTGCTTGAGCTTAATTTACACATGGCATCCCTCATTGGCGCACATACGTTCTTAATGGTCCCAAGCCCATACTTAATTAACAGACTGTTGCTGCTCTGGCAACCTGACCAGCCTTGCCCAAATTACCCATCGTGACTTGGTGTGTTGCCTAGTACAATATGGTATTAAATACCGGCACAATATTTCTTAACCCACTAAGGCTTTGTAAAAGTTGATTGCTGTTGATATCCACATTTGTAGAAGTTGGGTTGTAAATAAAAACTCTACGTTTATGACCATTTCATTAAGAATGTTGCACTCTATATTCATAATTAAAATCAGTTCAATTTATGTTAAATGATGTACCTAAATTTCGGTAATCCTTTCCGTTGGATATTTTGTGAATACACACTACTGTGAAATGATAGGGGAATTCATAAATGTGTCGTGTGTTTGAATTCGGATGCCTGATATACCCTGGACTATGCTCTTTCGGTCTTGGTGACATTGTTTACGAATTGTAAGGAGTATCCTTACTATCCTATAACAAATCGTTGTTTTTATCGCATTTGAAATCTTGGAGGTGTGGATGTAAACGTCCATCATGATCATAAAGGCACTTTAAGACACGTCTTTGCAACGCTTTTGGTTGATGATCTTCTTATATAGTTATTGAACAAGATAGTGTAGTTTATTTTTGTTTTATGCTGATCCGATAGATAAGGTGGCTGTCGAAGTATGACAAGGCTGTTGTGTCTGGAAGGCGACCCTGTTCTCATTTTCGGTTTCCATGTTGAACCTGATGACTCAGTATTGCCTTCCAAGATGTTTACATTTCCTCTGGTGTGTCATTGTAACCGTAGCTTCCAACATGTTCCTATTTTCTACGAGCTGCTTGTTCACGTGAGAACTGCCCCTATGTCCATGTAAAATTGAACAGAGAAGCTGATGCCTGTGAAGATTTTGTAAAGGGGTATTGCCCCAAAGGAAAGGAGGTGAGCTCATGAAGTTAAATATCTCTGAATCATAGGTTTTTAATATTGGATATAATCCTGACAACGTTTCCGTCACTTATGAGTGCGGTGTATGATTAATTTTTGGCTGTTTGTGTGAGCACGGCTGAAGAGCCAGTACTTCTAGTATCTAATAATTTACAGACTACAGTACTCGTGAAATTGTAAGCACCCGA